>JAODAL010005389.1:0-144144 GCA_025379985.1 Phyllomedusa bahiana | reverse complement strand
GCCCCGGGGGGCCCCCCAAAACCCCACACACAGGAAAGATCAAGCTGAGGCCACCCTGACCTGAGGAGCCTGAGCTGAGGACCCTCCCTGAGCTTAGGGATGGCCCGACCTGAGGAGCCCAAACTGAAAGCCACCCCAACCCTGAGCCGAGGTCCCTCCCCGCATCTCATACCTCAGAGATCCCAACCGGATGGACACCCCCCACCTTATAACCTCAACAATATAAGGATCCTAATCTGGAAGCCACCTCATACCACGGGGACCCCAACACTCCTTATCCTACTGATAAATGCTACTTGATATCCTGATACCTCCATATATCACTCCCATCATCCCTGATCCCAGGAGCCCCACAATCTAATTCCCTTCCAAAACAATGTATCACCCCCATCATCTTGACCCCAGGAGCTCACAATCTAATCTCCTTCAGACAATGTATCACTCCCATCATCCCTGACCCGGGACTCACAATCTAATCCCCTATCACACACAATGTATCACCCCCCATCATCTCGACCCCCAGGAGCTCACAATCTAATCTCCTATCCACACAATGTTTTCACTCCCATCATGCCTTGATCCCAGGAGCTCACAATCTAACCTCCTTCACACACAATGTATCACTCCCATCACCCCTGACCCCAGGGACTCACAATCTAATCCCCGTCACACACAAGTATCACTCCCCCATCACCCCTTGACCCCGGGAGCTAACAATCTAATCTCCTATCAACACACAAATGTATCACTCCATCATCCTGACCCCAGGAGCTCACAATCAAAATCTCCTGTCACACACAATGTATCACTCCCATCATCCCTGACCCCAGGAGCTCACAATCTAATCTCCTTTCACACACAAGGTATCACTCCCATCATCCCTGACCCGGGAGCTCACAATCTAATCTCTTATCACACCACAGTTTTATCACCACCATCATCCCTGACCCAGGAGCTCACAATCTAATCTCCTATCACACACAATGTATCACTCCCATCATCCATGACCCCAGGAGCTCACAATCTAATCTCCTTATCAAACAATGTATCACCCCATCATCCCTGACCCAGGAGCTCACAATCTAATCTCCTTCAACACAATGTATCAACTCCCATCATTCCCTGACCCCAGGAGCTCAAAATCTAATCTCCCTATCACACACAATGTATCACTCCCATCATCCTGACCCCAGGAGCTCACAATCTAATCTCCGTCACCCAATGTATCACCCCCATCATCCCGACCCCAGGAGCTCACAATCTAATCTCCTATCACATACAATGTATCACTCCCATCATCCATGACCCCAGGAGATCACAATCTAATCTCCATCACCAACAATGTATCACTCCCACCCATCCCTGACCCCAGGAGCTCACAATCTAATCTCCTATCAGACACAATGTATCACTCCCATCATCCCTGACCCCAGGAGCTCACAATCTAATCTCCTGTCACACACAATGTATCACTCCCATCATCCCTCTCTCTTCTCCGCAGATGTCACAAGCTGCAGGAGTCTCTTCTCAGCTCGAGCAGCGGCTACAGCAATTACCGGGGGGTCCTGAACTGGTGCGTCATCATGCTGGTGAGTGCGGACCCCGCCCCAAATCAGAGAAAACATTCAGCGGGGGAGGGGTCTCCCTGTCATCACCGGGGGGGGGGGGGTCTCTGTCTCTCTCTGTCATCACCGGGGTCTCTCTGCCCTTTCGCCGGGGTCTCTCTTGTTATCGCCGGGGTCTCTCTGTCATCCCCGGGGTTTTGTCTCTCTCTGTTATCGCCGGCGGTCTCTCGCTGTTATCGCCGGGGGTCTCTCTCTGTTATCGCCGGGGGTCTCTCTGTTACCCCGGGGGTTCTCTTTTTTTTATCCCCGGGGGGTCTCTCTCTTTCCCCGCCGGGGGTCTCTCTTCATCCCCGGGGTTTTCTGTCTCCTTGTTATCGGGGGGTCTCTGTGTACCCCGGGGGGTCTCTGTGTCATCCCCGGGGGTCTCTGTTCATAACCGGGGGGTTTCTGCTCCTGTTCATCGCCGGGGCCCTTGGGTTCATCCCCGGGGGGGTCTCTGTGCATCGCCGGGGGTCTCTTGTCATCCCCGGGGGGTCCTGTGCATCGCCGGGGGTCTCTGTGTCATCGCCGGGGGTCTCTGTGTCATCGCCGGGGGTCTCTGTGTCATCGCCGGGGTCTTGTTCATCGCCGGGGGCCCTTGTGAAAAGGGGGGGTTTTTGGTATGGGCCGGGGTCTCTGTCTCTGTGTTTTCCCGGGGGGGTTTCTGTTCTGTTCATCGCCGGGGTTTCTGTCTCTGTCATCGCCGGGGGTTTCTGTCTCTGTCCTCGCCGGGGGTCTCTCTCTGTCCTCGCCGGGGGTCTCTCTCTGTCCTCGCCGGGGGTCTCTCTCTGTCCTCGCCGGGGGTCTCTCTCTGTCTCCCGGGGGTCTCTCTCTGTCCTCGCCGGGGGTCCCTGTCCCGCCGGGGGTTCTCTGCCCCTCGCCGGGGTTCTTCGTCCTCGGGGGGGGGTCTCTCTGTCCTCGCCGGGGGTCTCTCTGTCATCGCCGGGGGTCTCTCTGTGTCATCGCCGGGGGTCTCTGTCTCTGTCATCGCCGGGGTTCCTGTTCTGTCATCCCCGGGGTTCTGTCTCTGTCATCGCCGGGGGTCTCTGTGTCATCGCCGGGGGTCTCTGTGTCATCGCCGGGGGTTTCTGTCTGTGTCATCGCCGGGGGTTTGTGTCTGTGTCATCGCCGGGGGTTTCTGTCTGTGGCATCGCCGGGGGTTTCTGTCTCTGTCCTCGCCGGGGGCTCTTACACAGTGCAGTGTCCCCTGCCCCCCCCCCGGGCCCGGGGCGAGGCCTCCCCCGGGGGGGGGGTCAGAGTCCTCTCTTATCGGAGGTAATAAACTATCACAAGCCATAAAGCAGCAACGTGGCAGATAGTGACCGGAGGGGGGGGGAGCGTCTGCTCCCAGGGACCGGGGGGGGGGGGGGGTTAGCGTCTGCTCCCGGGGGGGGGGGGGGAGCGTCTGCTCCCAGGCCCCCGGGGGGGGGGGGGGCCACAGTCTGCTCCCGGGGCCCGGGGGGGGGGCGGGGGCCACAGTCTGCTCCCAGGGAGGGGGCAGACTGGGGGTGGTAGTTGGGGCCCACTGACAGTTCACCCGCTGACCACTGGAGGGGGTGAGGGTGGCAGAGCCCTGGCCCTGAGGGGGCGCAGCCTGACTCGCCCCACGTTCTCTGCTCTTGCGCGGTTGTCCCTCTCATCGTAGATTTATGTTCTTAGGGGCCCCCCATGAAGGAGGGAAGGGGGGTGAATACTTATGTCCAGGTGACCTCTGACTGGAGGGGGGGTGAATACTTATAGCCAAGTGACCTCTGACTGGAGGGGGGTGAATACTTCTGTCATGTAACTCATTTGTGCTGTGCTCATTTTCAGGTTTTGGGGAACGCTCGCCTCTTCCTGGAGAACATCATCAAGTGAGTGCAGAGTGAAGCCGGGATATGGGGGGGAAGTTTCAAGGGTCTTTAACCTTTTGAGCTCCACCCAATTTTACCCCACCTTTTAACATATCCCTTAGCTGTGCCCCTGTTAGCCCTGCCCAATTTGTGGCCACCTTTTAGCTCTGCCCCCAGGGTAAGGTGTGGGGGAGGGGAGCAATAGACTCTGCTGTTGGTGTCCGGCTCCGCCCTCCACAGGTCACATGATCAGCGGGTGGGATGTTGACACTGGCCGCCCTCTCCCCCCAGGTACGGCATCTTGGTGGACCCCATCCAGGTGGTGTCGCTCTTCCTCAAGGACCCCTACAGCTGGCCCTCGCTGTGCCTGGTGCTCGGTGAGTCCCTGCCTGCTGATGGTTTCCCTCTGGTTGGTGCCTCTCAGCATCTGACTCCATGTCTGTCTTTTCTTTGTAGCCTCAAACATCTTCATCTTGGGGTCCCTGCACCTGGAGCGGCGCCTGGCCTCAGTAAGTTCACCCTGGGGGGCGGCCGCTGCCGTCTGTGGGGAGCAGGCGTCCGGATCCTCTGGACTTGGGGACAGTTCAAAGGACGGAGCCGACTGCTGCCCTCGTTATGGCATTATGGGGAAAAGGGGGCGGGTGCATCCAGGGGTCATTGGGGGGGTTGAACCGGGCCCGGGGGGAGATGGAAAAACCCCCGCCGGGCCCCCACCGTCGGATGGAAACCCGCCGCCACCACCAGCCCTCGAGATGGAAACCCGCCGCCACCACCAGCCGCCGAGCTGGAACCCCGCCGCCACCAGCCGTCGAGATGGAAACCCGCCGCCACCAGCCGTCGAGATGGAAACCCGCCGCCACCAGCCGTCGAGATGGAAACCCGCCGCCACCAGCCGTCGAGATGGAAACCCGCCGCCACCAGCCGTCGGATGGAAACCCGCCGCCACCCGCCGTCGAGATGGAAACCCGCCGCCACCAGCCGTCGAGATGGGAAAAAACCCCGCCACCCGCCTCGGATGGAAACCCCCCGCCCCCACCCCGAATGGAAAACCCCCCCCCACCTCCGTCGAAATGGAAAACCCCCGCCCCCACCAGCCTCAGATGGAACCCGCCGCCCCCCCACCGTCGAAAATGGAAACCCCCCCGCCCCAGCCGTCGGAGGGAAACCCCCCCGCCACCCACCGCGAATGGAACCCGCCGCCACCAGCCGTCGAGATGGAAACCCGCCGCCACCAGCCGTCGAGATGGAAACCCGCCGCCCACCACCCGGAAGGGAAACCCCCGCCACCAAGCCGCGAATGGAAACCCCCCCGCCACCGGGCCGCGAGAAGGAAACCCCCCCCCCAGCCGTCAATGGAAACCCGCCCCACCCAGCCTCGAGATGGAAACCCCCGCCACCAGCCGCGAGATGGAAAAACCCGCCGCCACAGCCTCGGATGGAAACCCGCCGCCACCCAGCCCTCAGATGGAAAAAACCCCCGCCACCACCTCGGATGGAAACCCCCCACCCCTCGAGAAGGAAAACCCCCGCCACCAGCCGTCGAATGGAAACCCGCCGCCCCCCCCTTGAATGGAAAACCCCCCCCCCACCACCGCGAGATGGAAACGCGCCGCCCGCCGTCGAGATGGAAACGCGCCGCCCGCCGTCTAGATGGAAACGCGCCGCCCCCGCCGAGATGGGAAACGCGCCGCCCGCCGTCGAGATGGAAACCCGCCGCCCGCCGTCGAGATGGAAACCCGCCGCCCGCCGTCGAGATGGAAACCCGCCGCCCGCCGTCGAGATGGAAACCCGCCACCCCCGTCGAAGGGAAACCCCCCCCCCCCGTCGAAAAGGGAAACCCCCCCGCCACCCCCCTTCGAGATGGAAACCCCCCCAACCCCCCCTTTCGGATGGAAACCCCCACCCCCCGGGTCGAGAGGGAAACCCGCCCCGCCACCACCCGCAAATGGAAACCCCCCGCCCCAAACACCAACCGGATGGAAACCCCCCACCCCCCGAGAGATGGAAAACCCCGGCCTCCCCCCCCGTCGAGATGGAAACCCCCCCACCCGCCTTCGGTGGAAACCCCCCACCCCCCGGTCGAAAAAGGGAAACCCGCCACCCGCCGTGGGAGTTTGGAAAAACCCGCCGCCGCCCCCCAAAACCGAAAAAATTTGGTAACCCGCCGCCCCCATCAAGCCGTCGGAGGGGAAAACCCCCACCGCACCCACCGTCAAAAAGGGAAAAACCCCCCCCCACCATAAACCCTCGAGTTTGGAAACCCGCCCCCCCGCCGCGAAAAGGAAAACCCCGCCCCCCCCCCCGGGCCGAGAGGGAAAACCCCCCCCCCGCCGTCGGATGGAAACCCGCCGCCCGCCGCGAGAGGGAAAAACCCGCCCCCCCCCCCGGGTCGCGAAGGGGAAACCCCCCGCCCCCGCCGCCCGCCTTTCGAGAGGGGAAAACCCGCCCCCCGCCCCCCCGCCGTCAAATTTTGGGAAACGGGGCCCCCGGCCGTCGGAGGGAAAAACGCGCCCCCCGCCGCTAGTTTGGAAAAACCCCCCACCCCCGCTAGAGGGAAAAACGCGCCCCCCCCGCCGTCAAGAGGGAAACGCCCGCCCCCGTCTAGATGGAAACGCCCGCCGCCACCCCCCCGTCGGAGGGAAAACCCGCCCCCCCCCCCCCCCCGCCTTTTAGTTCAGTTTTCCCCCCAACCCCAGCCCCAAAGGGGCCCACCAAAAAGGTTCATTTTTTCGGGATCCCCCACAGAAGGGCAAAGGGAAACCCAGAAAAAAAATGACCTTTTTGGGTGTCCCTTGAGGACAAAGGGTTTGGGAAATCGGGAAAAAGTTTGGAAAAAACCCGCCCCCAGCCCGAAAAGGAAACCCGCCATCGAGATGGAAACCCGCCGCCACCCGCGTCGAGATGGAAGCCCGCCGTCTAGATGGAAACCCGCCGCCGCCACCCGCCATCGAGATGGAAACCCGCCCCCCGCCCCCCGCCATCGAGATGGAAGCCCGCCGCCGCCACCCGCCATCGAGAGGGAAACCCCGCCCCCGCCACCCCCCCTCGGATGGAACCCGCCGCCGCCCCCCGCTCGATGGAAGCCCGCCGTCAGATGGAAACCCGCCGCCACGTTAGATGGAAACCCGCCGCCATCTTCATGGAGATCAATGTCCTCGGATTTTAACATTGGGAAATGCGTATCGGGGGCCGTTGTTTGGTGCGTAAATTGTACCCAAATATGTGTTTACCAAGCGGCTTGTGAACGGCTCTTGGGCCCCTTTTCAACGGGCTTAAATGGGGCCGTACTGCACTAAATACAAGGAGTACGTCCCAGTCATTCCCGGGAAAACCTCAAAAGGACTATGGATTCCGGCTCCTCTTCGCCGCCGCGGGGGGAAAAAGTGACTCATTTTGAGCGGCTTAATTAGCCCCGAAAATTATGCCTGTGAGCAAGCCTTATGGTCAATCTGGGACAAACATCGCAGGGCCAACTTTGGGGCCCTACCGGGGACAGTGTGGCTGGTGGATCTCTGTACTGCGCTGCAGAACCTGTCAGTGCCATATCTGTAACCGATGTCTCCTCCTGCAGGGAAGTTTTTCAGAGCGTGTGGGGCTGTTCCTGTACACGGTCATCCTCACTGCCATCCTGTGCATCCCTGTGCTGGTGGTCTTCACTGTGCTGTCCATGACCTCAGGTAATGTACTTCCTGATGCCGGGGGGCACTGGGTTGTGCACGGGATGTGTCCGTTCCTCGAGGGGCCACAGGGTTACTGGGATCTGGTGCGGGTATGGGTGCGGGGCCCCCCAGTCTCTCCTATCCAAGGGGGGCCAGGGGCCCCCCAGTCTCTCCTATCCAAGGGGGGCCAGGGGCAGACCCTGATTATTGGGGGGGGGGGGGCTTGGGGGTGCGGCCCTGGTTATTATACTTGGGGGTGGTGCTACTGGGGTTACCCGGTTATATATTGGGGGGTGGTCCGCTAACCCGGGTTGCGGCTCTTTCCCTCGCTGTCTCCTCACGGTGGCCCGGCTTGCTCTCGTCACTTGTTCCCTCTTCCTCAAGCTGGGACTCGATAAAGCTGGTAACCGGTGGGTCGCGAAGGATGGGTCTTACGGGGCCGGCCGGGGTTGGTCCAGTGTCTCCATCATCCGGGGAGGCCCCCTGTTGTCTACGCCGGTCACGATGTCTGCTTCCGTCAGGGGCTCGGTGACCAAGGGTCCTGGCTCCTATTGTCGGTCTGTGTTCTTCATGGAGCCCGGCCCGTGTCTGGCCCATATGTGCTTCATGGGGCCCGGCCTGGGTCTGGTCTGTGTGTTCTTCACGGGGCCCGGCCTGGTTCTGGTCTGTGTCTTCTTCATGGGGCCCGGCCTGGTTCTGGTCTGTGTCTTCTTCATGGGGCCCGGCCTGGGTCTGGTCTGTGTCTTCTTCACGGGGCCCGGCCTGGGTCTGGTCCCGTGTGTCTTCCTCACGGGGCCCGGCCTGGGTCTGGTCCATGTGTCTTCCTTCACGGGGGCCCGGCCTGGTCTGGTCCATGTGTCTTCCTCACGGGGCCCGGCTTGGGTCTGGTCCATGTGTCTTCCTCACGGGGCCCGGCTTGGGCCTGGTCCATGTGTCTTTTCCTCACGGGGGCCCGGCCTGGGTCTGGTCCATGTGTCTTCCTCACGGGGCCCGGCTTGGGCCTGGTCCATGTGTCTCCTCACGGGGCCCGGCTTGGGGCTGGTCCATGTGTCTTCCTCACGGGGCCCGGCTTGGGACTGGGCCATGTGTCTTCCTCACGGGGCCCGGCTTGGGCCTGGTCCATGTGTCTTCCTCACGGGGCCCTGCTTTTGCCTGGTCCATGTGTCTTCCTCACGGGGCCCGGATTGGGCCTGGTCCATGTGTCTTCCTCACGGGGCCCGGCTTGGGCCTGGTCCATGTGTCTTCCTCACGGGGCCCGGCTTGGGTCTGGTCCATGTGTCTTCCTCACGGGGCCCGGCTGGGGACTGGTCCATGTGTCTTCCTCACGGGGCCCGGCTGGGGTCTGGTCCATGTGTCTTCCTCACGGGGCCCGGCTTGGGCCTGGTCCATGTGTCTTCCTCACGGGGCCCGGCTTGGGCCTGGTCCATGTGTCTTCCTCACGGGGCCCGGCTTGGGCCTGGTCCATGTGTCTTCCTCACGGGGCCCGGCTTGGGCCTGGTCCATGTGTCTTCCTCACGGGGCCGGCTGGGTCTGGTCATGTGTCTTCCTCACGGGGCCCGGCCTGGGTCCTGGTCCATGTGTCTTTCCTCACGGGGCCCGGCTGGGTCTGGTCCATTGTGTCTTCCTCACGGGGCCCGGGCTGGGGTCTGGTCCATGTGTTCTTCCTCACGGGGCCCGGCCTGGGTCTGGTCCATGTGTCTTCCTCACGGGGCCCGGCCTGGGTCTGGTCCATGTGTCTTCCTCACGGGGCCCGGCCTGGGTCTGGTCCATGTGTCTTCCTCACGGGGCCCGGCCTGGGTCTGGTCCATGTGCCTTCATGGTCTCCTGCACAGGGGCCGGCCTGGTCTGGTCCATGTGTCTTCCTCACGGGGCCCGGCCTGGGTCTGGTCCATACATTGTGACTCTTGTACTTTTTGTGCCTCAGCTCCTGTGACGAAGAAGGTGAATGGTGACGCCGGGAAGCAGGAGGTGCTGTACCCAGGGAACCTGACGCTGCGAGGTGGGTGCCTCATGCCGCTCCACCTGTATCGGGGAGGAGCCGCCTCCTGACCGATGTCTCTTCGCCCGCAGATCTCTATTACTTCGTGTTCGCCCCCACTCTCTGCTACGAGCTCAACTTCCCGCGCTCGCCGAGGATCCGGAAGAGATTCCTCCTCAGACGACTGTTAGAGATGGTGAGAAGGGACTGACCCCATCACTGTACCCCAAAACTGGGGAGACCTATCTATCACCTCTGTGCCCCGATACTGGGGAGACGTACCTATCCCCTCTGTGCCCCGATACTGGGGAGACGTACCGGTCCCCGCTGTGCCCCGAGACTGGGGAGACGTACCTATCCCTCTTGTGCCCGATTACTGGGGAGATCGTTACCTATCCCTCTGTGCCCCGATACTGGGGTGGACGTACCTATCCCCTCTGTGCCCCGATACTGGGGAGACGTACCTATCCCCTCTGTGCCCCGATACTGGGGAGACGTACCTATCCCCTCTGTGCCCCGATACTGGGGAGACCTACCTATCCCCTCTGTGCCCCGATACTGGGGAGACGTACCTATCCCCTCTGTGCCCCGATACTGGGGAGACGTACCTACCCTCTGTGCCCTGATATGGGGAGACGTTACCTTATCCCCTCTGGTGCCCCGATACTGGGAGACGTACCTATCCCCTCTGTGCCCCCGAGTACTGGGGAGACGTACCTATCCCCTCTGTGCCCCGATACTGGGGAGACGTACCTATCCCCTCTGTGCCCCGATACTGGGGAGACGTACCTATCGCCACTGTACCCCGATACAGGGGAGACCTACCTATCACCACTGTGCTCCGATACTGGGGAGACCTACCTATCGCCTCTGTACCCTGATACTGGGGAGACCTACCTATCGCCTCTGTACCCTGATACTGGGGAGACCTACCTATCACCACTGTAGAAGATAAGTCGATTCAGCACTTCCAATGGAAAGTTAAAAATCCATAACTTTATTGGTGATCCATTAAAAAAGCATAAATCTCCGGCATACAGAAGCTGACGCGTTTCGCGGAGACCACGCTACTCCTCACTCATAGCATGCATGACTGATGGGCAATTGCATATATATAGAAAAAAAAAAACAATACAAACACATGCCCACCCTGATCAGTGTTCATACCTGATTGGAAGCACATTGACCGGGTCACTAGGAATATCACGTAGCAATATTGTAGTAAATGGTAAACAATACCACGCGGGCGCATGCGCACCCGAAACCGGAAACTGTGTAATCACATATGACGGGCCAACGTCACAGCCCGAATTCTGTTGGGAACCAGGGCTGTGGAGTCCGATTCGTGGAGTCGGAGTCATCATAAAAGGGACAGACTCCCAAAATATATAATTAGTTGGTCCAGTTAGTTCGATGCAAGAGGCATTGGGTCCGGCCAGTGCTGCTGCTGTTCCCATATCTTCAGCTTATCCACATGAGGAGTGAAAATTGAGGGACATGGAGCAGGCAAAAGCGCTGCCCCAGGGGAAAAGATTCCTCCCAGGGCAAACCGTTTTTCAGCAAAATTTTTCACCTGTTTTCAAAAAAAGTAGAAGATCAACCATTCTCAAAAAACTGGCTGAGGCAATTCCTTTATACCCTGACATTGTTAGAGATGTTTCCCTTGTGGTCACCGCTTTGCCCCCAAGTTAGTGTAGAGAGGCCGTTCCTTAGCCTGGAATAATGAGATCGGATGTGAGGTCATGTATGCAGGATCTGATGGAGGCGATACTTTTCTCAGAACAAATTCAGAGACTCCACGAATGTTCCTGCAGGGTTTTGAATATTTACAATTTTTTTTGTGTCCTAAAGTCATGTCCAATAAATATATTTTACACTGGCAAGCAAAAGGGTAACAATGGTTTGAATTTGTGACTTTCAGGCTCCATATATCTCCATCCACTACAGCTTTGCACATGAGGCTACTGTAATTCTATATACAGTCATCTTACATCTTATACATACATTTGACCTGCAAGTATTTAGCATCTGCTTAGTTCTGCAGATTCTGTCCGGTAACTGCATTGTTACTGTTTTGCTCCTAAAAATCTAAATCTTAATTTGTATTATTTTGTTAGTATTTGGGAAATCCACCTTTGGTTTTCAATACTGCCTGAATCCTTCTGGGCTCTGGATCAGATTCAAGCAGGTCTTGACCAAAATCTGACCCCAGGTCTCTTCTACACATTCCCAATGTTGGTGCAGATTGGACTTGGATACAAATACAGCTTTTTCTTCAACTCTACCCCCAAGTGTTCAAAAGATCAAAACATTGTTACCCTTTTGCTTGTCAGTGTCTGTTCTACCTAAATAGCTTGATTATTGTATCATAAGGTGATAAACAGCCTGATGTTAGCATTTTACTACAGTGAAGTTATCACTTAAACATGCGCCGTGTATGAGGGAGTCGGAGGTTTGGGAAATTGGGGAGTCGGGGCTTCGGCTTGCTGACTCCACAGCCCTGTTGGGAACACGCGCATGCTCACCCTAGCATAATAAACAAAAGGAAAAACCATAGCAACGTATAAACAAAAATATATAAGCAAGGTGAGTAAAGAGCCAGCATGAATAAATGAACATGTGAATTAACACGAAAACATACATATAAAAATAAACGTGTCACACATGTAACAAAATAGATGGGCGATAAATAGGACTGTAAAAATGGGCGAGTTAATTTAAACAATGCGATAATAGCTAAACATCAACCAAACGCCCAAGAAGTCCTATGTAATTTATTATAAATGCTACGAAAACGCTAGTGTGATCAGTTGCTCTACTCACCAGATAGATAAAACTTAAAGGTGCAACGTGCGTCCAATCAGCAAGACACTGAACACTAAAAACATACACATAAAAATATACAATGTAACTGAAAATCCCCCCAAAATAATATCTACAATCAACAATAGAAAAGCATATTGAATGACATGTAAAATATTCTGATAAATACATAATGAGAAAAACATGTTGTAAATACACCATATATATGATGGCCCAATGGTGATATAAGACCTCATTTCCTACATTCAAGCAGTCAGGCCATAAAGCACCGACGGTTCCAAAAGCCGACCAATGCGGAGGGGCGGCAGAAAGCACAAACGTCATCAAGAGAAAAACTCGGAAGAATATTTAAATAGCACTGACTCGATTGACATCGTCAATTATTCCAACACCGCTCTTACTGAAGAACAACAGAATGTATTGAAATTGGGCTTTAATTTTGTGATACAAAAACCATTCAATTTATTCTCCATCTTAAAAAGTATCAATAAATTTACCAGAGATCTGACTGTTAAGAGACATTTTTGGTAAGATGAACGCGAGCAAGAGCCAACAGAACACTGCCAATGAGTTTTCCAGACTCCTGTTCCAGAAATAGTTGTCTCTATTGTCTTTACATGATTTGTCTGACCATAAGGGCTTGTTCACACGACGTTTTGGATCCGATTTTGGATGCGTTTTACGGATCCGTTTTTAACCTGCGAAAACTGGATGTAAACTGCATCCAAAAAGCGGATCCAAAAAACAACAGACTGATCCTTTATTGGATTATTGCGTTTTGCATGCGTTTTTACGGATCCGTTTTTTGGATCGTTTTTTTCAATCTTATTTAAATCAACCTATCAAACTGCAATTTAAATATAATATAACCTATCAATGACCAAGAGAAAAAAAACTTTTTTTACTAGTGTCAGTCAGCTATACATACACTATGATTTTAGAACCCGCCCTCCCCTATTTTTTTTTTTTTTTTTAAAATCACCAATAGTTTTCAAACCACCCCATGTAATATTAATAACAATATGTATAAACTAAATAATTTAAACTAAAATTTATAAATTAAATATATATTTAGTATATATATATATTTATATGTACATTATATATATAAATGTACATTTATTACTATTATACACATTTATTATATTATATACATTTAAACTTTTGTATAGAATTTTTATATATATAAAAAAAAAAAAATATATTGTGAGCCTGCACAGCTCTGGGATCACCGCATGAGTCTTCCAGGCATGAGACAGAGGCAGAAGTCAGGTACAAACGGCTGCTTGGCTCCGTGGGTTTATTTCATCTAGCAGAACAAAACCGATGGCAAACATGCCCACAGCAACAACACAAACAAAAAGACTTGCTCGTCTGAGCGCTTGCTTACAATGGTATAGTTCCCTCACTATCACCTTGTTGGTCATACACTGGCTTTCCCCAGTGTGAACACCTCCAGCCAGAAGGTAGACTGGAGGTACAGCCGGGACGCCCAGTCAGCTACCTGCTGACCTTTTATGCAGCCAGGAAAATCCTGGCGTGGAGCCATGGGGTAAGCCACCACACCTGCTCTTTGCTTACTCCCAATGAAAAGGCACCGACGGGGAATGGCTGGTTAGCCGTTACTAACGGATTAAACATAGGTCGACAGTTTGTACTGTCGACATCTATTTATCAACGGCCTTTTCACTCACACCAAGGCTTGCTTATCTTGGTGGCATGCGTCCTGGACTCCCCAGACATATGTCCAGAACCTGGCTGGGATATTATCTCCTTGTAGACCTTCCCAGCTGCGGCCTTACATATCCCCCCCCCTGCTCAGACTGTGGGGCGGAGCACTTTGTGCCATAAAGTTATGCACCCGCAACAGTGCATCCGCATTTGCTTGTTGTGACCCGGGGCGATGTTCTACAGAGAATTTAAAGTCCTGTAGAGCCAGGAACCACCGGGTGACCCTTGCATTTTTTCCTTTGTTTTGTGCCATCCACTTTAGAGGTGAATGGTCCGTGATTACTTTAAAGGGTCTACCTATCAGGTAGTAGCGCAGTGCCTCAATAGCCCACTTAATGGCCAGGCATTCTCTCTCTTACTTGGCGTAATTTTTGTCGGCGCCGCGACAGTTTCCGGCTGAGGTATACTACCGGGTGTTCTTCTCCCTCAACCAGGCTGTGACAGGACAGCCCCTAATCCCACCTCAGAGGCGTCTGCCTGGACCAAAAATTCCTTTTGGAAGTTTGGCGCAACGAGCACTGGTCTCTTGCAGAGTACCTCTTTCAGATTTTTAAAAGCTAGTTCGGCCTCCGGGTTCCACTTGACCATAGTGGACTTGGACCCTTTTGTTAGATCTGTAAGAGGGGCTGCTATGGAGGCAAAGTTGGGCACAAATCTCCTATAGTACCCTGCGATACCAAGTAAAGCCCTGACCTGCTTCTTGGAAACCGGTTGGGGCCAATTCCTAATTGCTTCAAGTTTGTCCATCTGGGGCTTGATGACCCCCTCCGATGTCATAGCCTAGATTAGCGAGCCTCCTCTAGCCCTATGGCACACTTATTAGGGTTGGCAGTTAAACCCTGCTGCCCTTATGGCATCTAAGACGGCCTGTACTCTGGGTAGGTGGGATTCCAGTCCGTACTAAATACCACCACATCTTCCAAATATGCGCCGCATATTTTTATGAGGCGTTGTTTAGGATGACGTCCATCATCCTCTGGAATGTGGCCGGAGCCCCATGTAGGCCAAAGGGAAGGACAACATAATGAAAAGTGTCCATCTGGGGTGGTGAAAAAGCAGTTTTCTCCCTGCTTTCTTTGTGAGGGGCACCTGCCAATAACCCTTGTCAGGTTCTAATGTAGTAATGTACCTTGCAGGTCCTAGCGGCTCGACCACTCATCCACCCGTTGGCATCGGGTAGGCATCAACTTTTGATATCTCATTGAGCTTTCTAAAATAATTTCAGAATCTCAAGCTCCCATCAGGTTTCGTTATGAGAACTATAGTGCTCTAACACCCACTTTGGGACCTTTCTATTGACCCCAAGCTTTAGCATCTTTTCAACTTCCTCAGCAATCGCTTGCCCTCTGGGCCTCAGGCACCCTATACGGCCTCAAACGTACCTTCTGGCCAGGTTCTGTGACGATGTCATGTGAAATGACTTCAGTCCTACCTGGCAGTTACGAAAAAAACTGCTGATTCCTTTGTAGGAACTCCCTAGTTTCCTGCCACTGTGCTTCGGACAATGACTCAGAGATTACGGACGGTGGTTAACTCTCCCTTTGGGGGCACCCCTATGCTCTCTGACCGCCACCAGACTTTGACGGTCCTTCAGGCTTAATTAAGTTGACATGGTAAATTTGATACGGTTTCCTTTTACGTGGTTGGAAGACCTTTAATTTACCTCACTGACCCGCTCCGTAATCTCATAGGGGCCCGCCACTTCGCCAGAAATTTGCTTTCGCCGTGGGTACAAGTACTAGTACCCGGTCGCCTGGCTGAAACACTCTGACCTTGCCGACCTGTTGTATACTTCTGGCCTGGGTTTCTTGCGCCTGCTGCAGGTTTCTCACGTACTATGGGTTAAATGGCCGCAATCTTTTCCTGCATTTCAGCGATGTGCTCAATGACACTCCTATGAGGGGTATTCTCCTGCTCCCAGGTCTCCTTGGCTATGTCCAGGAGCCCCCGGGGATGGCTGGTAGCCGTACTAACGGATTAAACATAGGTCGAGAGTTTGTACTGTCGACATCTATTTATCAACGGCCTTTCACTCCACCGAGGCTGCTTATCTTGGTGGCATGCGTCCTGGACTCCCCAGACATATGTCCAGAACCTGGCTGGGATATATACTCCCTTGTAGACCTCCCAGCTGCGGCCTTACAATATATATATATATCTATTATATACATTTATATATATATATATATATATATATATATTTTTATATATATATATATTTATCATACATTTATAAACTAAATATAAGCCAAACATAATATTAAAATTTTATATTTAATTTAAATTTCCAATGCGTTTTACGGATGCGTTTTTGGCAGACGAAAACGGATCTAAAACGCACCCAAATGTATGCTGCCTTTGCATCCGCTTTCGGGGATGCCAAAAAGTGCACTCTATTATTTCCTATGGGGATTTCTCTTGCGTAAAACGCAAGAAGAATTGACATGTCAATTCTTAAAACGCATCGCGAAAAGCGCATCGGCAATCACTCGTGTGAACAGCGATGCGCTTTTGCCATTAAAAGCAATGTTAATCACACTGACAATTGTCAGATCCGTTTTACGGATCCGTAAAACGGATCACAAAAACGCTGTGTAAACAAACCCTAATATAACCTTGGTTTTGCCTCCAATATAAAAAATCCTTCTTTCTACCCAGTACAAGCCAGAATGGACTCTATGACCACCTTCCAAAATTTAGTCATGCGTGATCTTGGAACTTTGCAAGATTCCGTTTCGAATATACCATCTAACATTTCTAATAGACAAAGGAAGGCATTACAGGCTATGAACCATGTAACCTTCAGAATGGCAGATAAGGGTGGTTCAATCGTGGTTCTTGATAACCACATGTATAGCTCTCAGATTTTTACATTTTTATCTGATCAGAGCACATATTTGAAATTACATACTAATCCTACCTATCTTCAGTCTCATCTTGCCAAATTGTTGGATGAAGGGGTAGCATTAGGAGTCCTATCTTCTTTTCTTGCTGAACAGTTACGTGTCAAAAATCCTGTCACGCCATTGTTGTATGGCTTGCCGAAAGTTCACAAAGGTGTGGTTCCTCCTCCGTTGAGACAGATTGTCTCGGGTATAGGCTCACTTAATGAACCACTTTGTGAATGGTTGGATGTCCAGCTCCAGCCTTTGGTTCGCCGTGTCCCAGGGTTTCTACAAGATACACGGGATGTCCTGTGCAGTTTACAGGAGGTTACATGGCAGTACAACTATTGTTGGATTTGCTGTGATGTTGAATCGTTGTATACTTCCATACCACTGGACGTCGCTTTATTGGCTTTGGATTTTCATTTTTCCAATTTTTCTTTTTTTTCAGATGATTTACGTACTTTTTTTATTCTCACGGTACGGTTCCTCATGACGCATAATTTTTTTTTATTTGACAACAATTTTTATTTACAGTTAAGAGTGCCCTTGTTTTTCCCCGTCACTGGCCAATTTAGTTATGTCTTGGTTTGAGCTTATGTATGTTTTTTCAGATAAGTCCTTTTGTTTGCGACGTCTAGTGCTATGGAAGATAC
Organism: Phyllomedusa bahiana; assembly: GCA_025379985.1. Lineage (NCBI taxonomy): Eukaryota > Metazoa > Chordata > Amphibia > Anura > Hylidae > Phyllomedusa > Phyllomedusa bahiana. The sequence goes on along the minus strand of JAODAL010005389.1, from coordinate 126,976 downwards.
ATCGATGGCAGGGAGAACCATCTAGCATTTCTGCTTTTGTTGCCTTCTGGAATAATAATCCGTTGAATTTGAGATTTGTGACTGATGTTCAACAGTCACGGATTTCTTTTTTGGATCTTACTTTGACCGGTGTTGCTGGTCAGGTCATTCAAACTAAGAGTTATCGTAAATCTGTCTCAGGGAACACTATAGTGCACTACCGGAGTGGGCATCCGAGACACACTCGGATTTCCCTCCGGGTTGGTGACATTACGTGGGCCAAGAGGAATTGCACAACAATTGCGGATTATGAGAATGAGGTCACCAATATCTGTAACCGATTGAGGGCTCGGGGTTATCACGATTGGGTGCTCAATAGGGCTAAAACCATTGTAGATCGAAAATCAAGATTGCAGTTATTGGATACATCTAGAAATAAGAGGGGGTCATGACCGCAGAATGTACCCACAATTGTTATTGAAGACAGTGCACACACTTCACTCATTAAACAGATCATTTACAAATATATACCAGTACTGTTAGATGATGACATCTTATCGAAACTTTTGAAGAGTGGTTGTCGTGTTGTCACCCGATGCCCTTCTACACTGGGCGATAGCATTGCCCCTAATCTTTTTCTTTCCAGGGCATCTCAATCCACTTGGTTGGCACACAAAGGGTTTTTCAGATGTGGCTCTTTCCCATGTAAAACACGTCAGTTTGTTAGGGTTACAAAGAATTTTTCAGTACATGGTAAATCTTTTACCATCAATAATTATTTGAATTGTAACACTCGGGCGGCTATTTATTTAATTTTTTTTTGTACACACATTTTTTTAAACCCCTGTGTAACGGGGCTCCACATCTAGGAATTCAAGATCAGAATTTGTGAGCATCTCAATTACATTGCCAACCCGGGATCGCGGACAATTTCTACCGCGGCGAGACATTTTATTGAAGTACATCAGTCGGGGAACAGATTTTTTTCAGGCTTTTGCTATCGAGAGGGTATGATTGTCTAAAAGGGGAGGGGACATCATGACACGTTTAAGAGACAGAGAGCCATTTTGGATGGTGACGTTAGGTACTTTATGGCCTGACGGCCTGAATGTAAGAAATGAGGTCTTATATCACCATTGGGCCATCATATATATGGTGTATTTACAAACATGTTTTTCTCATTGTAATTTAATCAGAATATTTTACATGTCTTTTCAATATGCTTTTCTATTGTTGATTGTAGATATTATTTTGGGGGGATTTTCAGTTACATTGTATATTTTTATGTGTATGTCTTTAGTGTTCAGTGTCTTGCTGATTGGACGCACGTTGCACCTTTAAGTTTTATCTATCTGGTGAGTAGAGCAACTGATCACACTAGCGTTTTCGAAAGCATTTAAATAATAAATTACATAGACTTCTTGGGCGTTTTGGTTGATGTTTAGCAAATTAAATCGCATTGTTTAAATTAACTCGCCCATTTTTACAGTCCAAATTTTATCGCCCATCAATTTTTGTTACATGTGGGGACACTTTTTAAATTTTTATATGTATGTTTTCGTGATAATTCAAATGTTAATTTATTCATGCTGGCTCTTTACTAACCTTGCATATATATTTTTGTTTATACGTTGCTATGGTTTTTCCTTTTGCTTATTATGCTAGGGTGCATAAGTTTCCGGTTTTGGGTGCGCATGCGTCCGTGTGGTATTGTTTACCATTTACTACAATATTGCTACGTGATATTCCTAGTGACCCGGTCGATGTGCTTCCAATCAGGTAAGAACACTGATCAGGGTGGGCATGTGTTTGTATTGTGTTTTTTTTCTATATATATGCAATTGCCCATCAGTCATGCATGCTATGAGTAAGGAGTAGCGTGGTCTCCGCGAAACGCGTCAGCTTCTGTATCCCGGGAAGATTTTTTGCTTTTATAAGGGAATCACCAATAAAGTTATGGATTTTTAACTTTCCATTGGAAGTGCTGGATCGACTGTTATCTTCTGGATTTGTTTGCCGTGACCGAGCAGATCCGCGCACATCCATTCGGGGTTGTGGTGAGCTGGCTTGCTTGTTACATGTGTCTATCACCACTGTACCCTGATACTAGGGAGACCTACCTATCATCTCTGTGCCCCCATACTGGGGAGACCTGCCTATCGCCACTGTGCCCCCATACTGGGGAGACCTCCCGATCGCCACTGTGCCCCCATACTGGGGAGACCTCCCGATCGCCACTGTGCCCCCATACTGGGGAGACCTCCCGATCGCCACTGTGCCCCGATACCCCCCCTCGCTGCACCTTTCCTATTACACGTGTGTACTGGAGCCCCCTATTGTACCGGCCCTTTTATGCTGTCTCAGCCTGACTTGTCCTCTTCTCCCCTATCTAGCTGTTCATCATGCAGCTGTTGGTCGGCCTGATCCAGCAGGTAAGTTCATGAGCCGAGCTTCTGGGTCATGGCTGGTGACCAGAAACAGCTGAGGTCTCCATAGTGAGGGTAATGGGGAGGCAGGGTGCGGCTACTAGTTATGACTGGGACACTGGTCCATTTCCAGCAGAAGTTCAGTGGTCTCAGGTTTGCTGCATCACTGTTGGGCCGAAGAGGAAATATTGTGGCTTTAGATTTGATGATGCTTGGTGTTCAGATGGTTAGGATCTGATCGAGAAGGTTGGGGATCAGTCCTGGTGGTAGGGATCTGATCGAGAGGGTTGTGGATCAGTCCTGGTGGGTGGGATATGATAGTAAAGGTTTAAGGATCAGGCCTGGTGGTTGGGATCTGATCGAGAGGGTTGAGGGATCAGTCCTGGTGAGTGGGATATGATAGTAAAGGTTTAAGGATCAGGCCTGGTGGTTGGGATCTGATCGTGAGGATTGTGGATCAGTCCTGGTGGTTGGGATGTAATCAAGAGGGTTGCGGGATCAGTCCTGGTGGGTGGGATCTGATCGAGAGGGTTGAGGGATCAGTCCGGGGTGGGTCTGATTTGAGGGTTGAGGGATCATCCTGTGGTTGGGATTAATTTTGGGGTTGAGGGATCAGTCCCCGTTTTTGGTTGGGATCTGTGGAATGGGTTGAGGGATCAGCCTGGTGTTTGGGGTCGATGAGAAGGTTGAGGGATCAGGCCTGGTGGTTGGGATCTGATCGGAGATGTGGATCATCCGGTGGTTGGATGTAATCAAAGGTTGGGATCAGTCCTGGTGGGTGGGATCTGATCGAGAGGGTTGAGGGATCAGTCCTGGTGGGTGGGATCTGATCGAGAGGGTTGAGGGATCAGTCCTGGTGGGTGGGATCTGATCGAGAGGGTTGAATGATCAGTCCTGTTGGTTGGGATCTGATTGTGAGGGTTGAGGGATCAGTCCTGTTGGTTGGGATCTGATCGAGAGGGTTGAGGGATCAGGCCTGGTGGTTGGGATCTGATGGAGAAGGTTGAGGGATCAGGCCTGGTGGTTGGGATCTGATGGAGAAAGTTGAGGGTTCAGTACTGGTGGTTGGCAGCCATACTGACCGTGTAGCAGAGCTGTGTTATACAGATGCATTGTATACTTGTGGTGTTTTGCAGTGGATGGTGCCTGCGATCCAGAACTCGATGAAGCCGTTCCGGGTGAGCTGAGTGCTGTCTTTTCTTGTCTCTCCCCTGAACCTCAGTAAATTCTCTGCTGTGTTTGAATATTAGTGTTTAACGTCCTGACTACAGGAGCTTACACTCTAATGTTGTAGACGGCAGATGCTGCGGAGTCTGAAGTCTCCGTTTTTCCTCTGCCGCCTTCTCGCTCTCATGGTCGTCTCTTCTCCAGGACATGGATTACTCCAGGATGGTTGAGCGGCTCCTCAAGCTGGCGGTGAGTCCCCTCCTGACCCCTCGGCTCTTGTCCTCCCTCTGGCTCTGTTGACCCTTCCGATCATTGCAGGTCCCCAACCACCTCATCTGGCTCATCTTCTTCTACTGGTTCTTCCATTCCTCCATGAACGTCGTAGCCGAGCTGATGCGTTTTGGGGACCGTGAATTTTACAGGGACTGGTGGTGAGTGACCCTCATGGTTGGTATGGGATTGCTGACCCTCGATGGTCGGCATGAACTTTGTACTAATTTGTCTCTCCAGGAACTCCGAAACGGTGACCTACTTCTGGCAGAACTGGAACATCCCTGTCCACAAATGGTGCACCAGGTACTCTGGAAGGAGGAGGGGTGAAGGCAGGAAGAGATGGTGAAGTTACATGAGAGTGGACAAGATGGCGGAGCAGTTTGGTGGATAGAGTAGAAGGGGCGGGTTTGGGGTTGGTGGTGTGGTCATGAGTACTGTGGTAGTCAAAGATAGGGTGGTTGTGGTCATTGAGTAGAAGAGACAGGTGAGGGGTGAGTGGAGAGAAGAGACGTACGAGGGGTTGGTGGAGCAGTCAGTGGAGAGAAGGGAAGGGCGTGGGGTTGGTGGAGGGGTGAGTGGAGAGAAGGGACAGGCAATGGGTTGGTGGAGGTGAGTGGATAGAGGGGACAGGCAATGGGTTGGTGGAGGTGAGTGGATAGAGGGGACGGGCGAGGGGTCACTGGATAGAGGGGACGGGCGAGGGGTCACTGGAGGGGTGTGAAGAGAAGGGACGGGCGAGGGGTCACTGGATAGAGGGGACGGGCGAGGGGTCGTGGAGTGGTCAGTGGGTAGAAGAGATGGGTGAGGGGTTGGTGAACAGTGTTGGCGAGTGCATCCTGATAAGTCTCTTTGCTCCACCTGCTTCTGTCTTCCAGACACTTCTACAAACCAATGATGAGACAGGGAGTCCCCAAATGGGCGGCACAGACCGCGGTCTTCTTTGCCTCTGCTTTTTTCCATGAGGTTAGAGAGCAATGCTCCCGTGTATTAGTGTCCAGCTGGGCTGGTGTTCAGCTGTAGTGTGGCAGGTCCCTGATGTGGTCTCTTTTCTCTGCAGTATCTGGTCAGTGTCCCTCTCAAGATGTTCCGTCTCTGGGCGTTCATGGGGATGATGTCGCAGGTTTGTACGCACGATAACGACCTCTTGGCTGCGGTGGTCTTGGCTCCATCCTCTGCTGATCCGGGGGGTTTTGGCTCCATCCCCGGGGAAACCTTTTGGGACATGGTTTACCCCCGGGTACCCGGGGCTGGCCCATCCCCTGGGTTTCTGGGAAAATAAATTGGCCCCACCCCCTTTGTGATCTCGGGTCTGGCTCCACCCCCTGGTGATCTGGGGGTTTTTTTGGCTCCCATCCCCTGGTGACTGGGGACAAGGGCTCCACCCCCTGGTGATCCGGTCTTGGGCCCCAATCCCCGGTGATCTGGGGGGTCTTGGCCCCAAACCCCGGTGATCCCCGGGGATCGGGGCTCCACCCCCCTGGTGATCTGGGGGTCTTGCCCCACCCCCTGGGATCTTCGGGTCTTGGCCCCATCCCCTGGTAAACCACGGGGTCTTGGCTCATCCCCGGGTTGATCCGGGGTTCCTTTGGGGGTTTTTCCATCCCCTGGTGATCTCGGGATCAGGGTTTTTTGGGCTTCTTCCCCCCCTGGTGATCTGGGGGTCATGGTTTCCAATCCCTGGTGTCTGGGGGTCATGGCTCAAACCTTTTGTTTGACTCGGGGCCCTTGGCTCTACCCCTTGCTGATTTCGGAGGGGGGGGGGGGGGGGGCCCCTTTGAACCCACCTTTTTTCCCCACCTTGCTGCTCTAAAGCCATTTGATTATGGACTCTGCGTCCCTTGGGCCTTCATCCATGGGGGATTTTGACCTTGTGTTTTCTGCTGTAACCCCTTTTTTGCCGGGTTTTTGAAACCCGGTTTCTACAAGGAAATTATGGCAACGCCGCGGTGTGGATCTCGCTCATCATTGGGGCAAGCCCCCGGGCGGTGCCATGTACGGCACATTACAAAAATCTTAAACCCACGGATCAGAGCCTGAACCTCCCCGGTGGAAGAACCAAGGGCTGGACATAATGTTTTTTCCCCCTTTTGATGGGACCCGATGATCAGGTCTTTAAGGATCCATTGGGAAGACCCCCCCCCCCCCTTCTTCCCTGCGATCTCCCCCTTCTTCTATCCTCCATTTTATCTGTGCTAAACATGAAAGAGCCGGGAAACCGTCCTCCGTCCGGCCTCCTTCCCCCCGGGAGGCTTTGGAGGTTTCCGTCCATTTTAAAAGGTTTTAAACCCCTTCCGGGGCTCCGCACTGCCCTCATGTTTTTGCATTTTTTTGGGGCCCCTTTCAAGGTACGTTGCCCTCTCCTGTCCCCAGGGGGGCAGTCCGCCTAACCCCTTGGCCTAAAAGGGTTCCCTATAGAGGGGGTCACACTGACACTTCGGCCCTCCCCAAAGGGAAAACGGCCCACGGGGGGGGGGCCACACCCAGTGCAGCTCCCCCGGGTGCATAAAGGCCGGGGTCCCCTGCTGGGGCCAGAGCCTTGTCTGCTTGTTATTGCTGTGTCCTGGACCCTTTTTGGGGGATGATTTTTTCCTTTTCCCTGATTAATTAAACAAATTTCTGAAAACCCGCTGCTAAAAAGGTTGTTTTTTTTTCAGACCCCGGGAATCTTTTTGTCTAATAAAAACCTAACCCCCCCAAGGGCGTGCGGGCCCCCCGGGCTCCCTCCTCCGTCCTTGCCCCCCCCGGGCCCTTGTTTCCCACCTTTTCCCGGGGCCCAGCCCCCTCCGCCGGGCCCCCCCCTTTGCCCCCGTCCGTCCTTTCTCCCCCCGGTTTCCCCCGCCCCGGGGCCCCCCCCTTGCTCCCGTCCGTCCGTGCTGCCGCCCCCGGCCCTTGCTCCCGTCCGTCCGTCCGGGGCCCGCCCCCCGTTTGGGCTCCCGCCGGGGTCCCGGTGCTCCCGGCCCCCGGGCCCCTTTGCTCCCCCGTCCGTCCGGGGGTTGGCCCCCCCCGGGCCCCCTTGGGCCCCCCGCCTCCCGCCCCCGGCGGGGCCGGGCCCCCGGGCCCCCTTTTGCCCCGCCCCTTTCCTGCCTCCCGGGCCCCCGGCCCTTGCTCCCCCCGTCCGCCGTGCGGGGCCGGGCCCCCCGGCCCCTTGCTCCCTTCCGCCGTGGCTCCCCCCCCCCCCGGCCCCTTTTGTTCCCGTCCGGACCGTGCTGCCCCCCCCCCCCCGGCCCTTTTTGCTCCCGCCCGGGCCGGGCTGCCCCCCCCGGGCCCTTTTTAGGCTCCCCCCCCGGCCTTTCTCCCCCGTCCCGGTTCCCCCCTCCCTTTGGGTTCTTACCCCACTTTCCCCCGGAAAAGCGCGGGGCCCCTTTGAATCTTCCGCTCGGTCTCTGAAACAGGGGGGCCCACATTGTACCAGCCAGGGAGTATCTGCACATCCCAGCCCAAGTTTTTAAACCGGGGCCAGGGGCAGTCCCGGGTCGGTGACCTCGGGGAGGGAAAATAGAAGCATCTGACGACACTTAAATCCCACAGTTGAAGGGTTACTTCACGCGGGTGACAGGGGGGCCCCCAATGTCATCCGAGGACCAAAAAGGGCCGGGGAGCCAGGTCAGTGTAGCAGCCCCGGGGATTGGCCCCTGGAGCAGCCCTTTAAGTCCGCTGACTATCCAGGGCCTGAAATGGGTCACCGCCGGCGTCCATGACCCTCCATATGGGCCCCTGACCGGGACAGGGGGGGTTTCTGGCCCGCGCTCTTCACGCGAGGTGATAGAAGTCTGCTTTCTTTTCAGCCCCAAGGCACAGTATCAGCCGCATCATGCACTCCATTTTAAGTTCCTAAATTTTGGGGGTTTGGGGGTGCACAAAAACCGTACAAGCGCACTTTTATAATTTCAGTGCAGCAAAATCCCGGCCTTTAAAAGCGGGGACAGGAGAGCCTTTAAAAAAGGGGGGTTGCACCAAGCCAAATTTTGGGGAAACAAGCAAAGGGAAGCGGGCTCTTTAGATCGGGGCCTTCTAAACTAACAGAAACCCAAAGTTTTACCCCCCAAATTCATAAACCCAGGGTACCCCTTTAAAGGTTTCGGGGTTCCCCACCAATATTCGGGTTTTCATCTTATCGGGTTCCCAAAATCCACAACAATTTCAAGATCATATTTTTTAAACAAAAAAAACAGGGGGGGGGTCAGGAAAATTATAATTTAGAACTGTTTCAGGGGTGGTCACTAGATCCCAGGAGAAGAGGGGTCCACACTCACTGCTGGAAGACAAGAGACAGGGGGTCAGTGCACAAGAGAGGGAGGCAAACCAGGGGAAAGGGGGGGTCGGGCACAAGAGGGGGGTCGGGGGGAAGACGGGGGGGGCCCAGGCAAAAGAGAGGGGGGAAAAGGGGGGCGGCGCCCCCAAAAGAGGGGGCGAACACAAAGGGTCGGCGCACAAGGAGGGTGGGGAAAAACGGGAAAGGAAACGGGGCAGCGAAAAAAAGGGAGGAGAAACAGGGTCAGCGCACAAGAGAGGAAGGCGAACACGGGAGACGGGGGTCAGCGCACAAGAGAGGGAGGAGAACACAGGGGTCAGCGCAAAAAGGGGGAAAAGGGAAACACCGGGGGGTCGCGCACAAGAGGGGGAGGGGGGAGACGGGGGGGGCGAAGAGGGGGAGGGGGAGGGGGGGGTTTCGGCGCACAAAAAGGGGGGGGGGAAACGGGGTCCGCACAAGAGGGGGGGGGAAAACGGGGTTCGGCCCCACAGAGGGGAAAGGGGGGGGGTCCGAAAAAAGGGGAAACGGGGGCCCGGCGCAAAGAGAGGGGGGGGGAAAAGGGGGGCCCGGCCCACAAAAAGGGGGAAGGGGGGAACGGGGGGTGGGCCCGAAAAAGAGGAGGGGGGGAAAAGGGGGGTTCGGCGCACAAGAAGGGGGCGGGAAGGGGGGGGTGGGCCCGAAACAAGAAGGGGGGGGGAAAGGGGGGCCCGCGCCCCAAAGAGGGGGGGGAAACGGGGGTGGGGCGCACAAGGGGGAAGGGCCGGGAAAGGGAGGGGGGGGGGGCCAAAATTGGGCTGCAGGGAGGACGGCGGGCACTTACTTTAGCCTTTTTCCCTGCACTGGGGGGGTCCCAAGCTTGAACTCTCCCGGGGAGCTAAATTTTCCTGAATCCGGGCATCGAAAAATTTCACTCGTCAAATTCTGAAAATTTGGGTTTGAATCTAAAAAAAAAAAAAAAAAAATCAGCACCCAAACACCAAAAGGGAAAGGGGGGGGCAGGGTCGGCAGCAGGGGGTGGGTATAGTTTTAAGGCTAAATTGGGGGGGGGGGGGGGGGGGGTGCCGGGCCAAATGGAGGCGAGTAGCGGGCAGGGTGTAGGGGGGTCGGAGGGGTCCCAGGGGGTCCACGGTGAACGGGGGCCCTGGAGGGGTGCACGGGTCCAGGTGTACGGGGGTCTGGGGCGTGCAGGGGCCAGGTGTAGGGGGTTGGAGGCGTGCGGGGGTCCACGGGGGGGGTCTGGGGGGCGTCAGGGGGGCCAGTTGTCGGGGGTCTGGAGGCGTGCAGCGGGTCCACGGTGTACGGGGGTCTGGAGGCGTGCAGCGGGTCCACGGGGGGGGTCGGAGGCGGCGCGGGTCAGGTTTGTACGGGGTCTGGAGGCGTGCAGCGGGTGCACGGGGGTCTGGAGGCGTAGGGGGTCACGGGTTTAGGGGGCCGTGGGGGGGGTGAAGGGGGGTTTTCCAGGTAGGGGTTTTTGGAGGCGTGCAGCGGGTCAGGTTAGGGGGTCTGGAGCGTGCAGCGGGTCGGTTTAACAGGGTCTGGAGCGTGCGGGGTCGGGGTTACGGGGGTCGGAAAGGTGCGGGGGTCCAGGGGTAAACGGGGTTTAGCGTGCGGGGGTGGACGTGGTCGGGAGGGTCACGGTGCAGGGGTTCGGGGCTAAAAGGTGAAAGCGGGTGCGAGTTTAACAGGGGTCTGGAGCTTTAGGTTAGGGTAAGGGGGGCGGGAAAGCGTGGGGGTGCAGGGTGAACCCGGGGCTGTGCTGTGCGGTTGGACGGTGTCAGGCGTGCAGCGGGGCAGGTACGGGTTTGTCTGGAAGGGTGCGCGGGTGCGGAAAAACGGTGTCTGGAAGCGTGCAGCGGGTGCAGGGTCTACGGGGGTCGGGGGGGAGGGGTCAGGGTATAGGGGGGTTGGGAACGTGCAGATGGACAGGGTTGACGCTGGCACTGGGTGCGGGGGACGGGGGCGGTGGGGCAGGGGTGCAGGGTGTACCGGGGTCGTTGGGGGGCAGGGGGCCCGGGTGTACCGGGGTCTGGGGGCTGCGCGGGGGGGGTTTTTGCCCGGGGTTGGGGCTGCAGGGGGGCAGGGGTCTTGGAGCATGGGGGTGCGGGGTGGAGGGGGTCGGATGCGGGGGGCAGGGGTGGGGGGTGTAGGAGGTGGGGGGTTTTGGCGTCAGGGTGCAGGGTGACGGGGGGGGCGGGGCCAGGGGTGCAGGGGGGCGGGGGCAGCCCTGTATCGAGAGTCTCGAGTATTTTGGGCCCACCCCGGGGGGGAAACTAAAGGGGTTAAAATGATCTGGTTCCAGCCGCGTCCAGCCCAGGGGCATGGCAATAAAGGGCTTCCCCCGCTTGTGTCTTTATTTACGGGCCCGAAATCTCCTCCGCACGTTCTTATCATCCAGCACCTGCGAAAAAAAAACAGGCGGCCCACACCGGGTCCCCCGTGGGGATGGGGGGGTAAAAACGGCACATGCCATATCTACCCCGCAGTGGGCAGGACAACTTTCTATCCCCCCTCCCATCTGTATCCCCGGGGTATTAGGGGGGAGGGGGCCAAATTCTTCTATCACCGCGTATTAGAGGAGGAGGAGAAGGCGCCATCTTCTATCACCGCGTATTAGAGGAGGAGGCGCCATCTTCTATCACCGCGTATTAGAGGAGGAGGCGCCATCTTCTATCACCGCGTATTAGAGGAGGAGGAGGGGGGCCCCCTCTTCTTCGGGTATTGGGGGGGAGGCCCCAAACTTCTATCGCCGATTGGAGGAGGGGGGAGGCCCCCATCTTTATCCCCGCGTTTAGGGGGAGGAGGGGCCCGCCCTTCATGCCGCGTTTTAAGGGGGGGCCGCCATTTCTTTCGCCGCGTCTGAGGGGAGGAGGAGGAGGCGGCCCATCTTCATTCGCCGCGAATTAAGGGGAGGGGAGGGGGGCCATCTTCTATGGCCGCGAATTAGGGAGGGGAGGGGGAGGCGCCATTTCTATCGGGCGAAATTAGGGAGGGGAGGGGGGGAAAGGGGGCCTTTTTTATCCCCCGGAAAAAGGGGGGGAGGAGGAGGGCCCCACTTCTATCCCCGCGTATTAGCGGGAGGAGGGGAGCCTCTTCTATCGCCCGAATTAAAAGGAGGAGGGGGGCGCCATTTTCTTCCCCGGTATTAGAGGAGGGGGGAGGCGCCATCTTTATCATCGCGTTTAAAGGAAAGGAGCCCCCATTTTTTTGGCCGTGTTTTGAGGGGAGGGGGCCCCCCTTTCTATCCCCCGCGTTTAAGGGGGGGATGGGGCGCCTTCTTACCCCGCGTTTTTGGGGAGGAGGAGGCGCCATTTTCTTTTCCCCGGCGTTTTGGGGGAGGAGGAGGCGCCTTTTCTATCATCGGTTTAAAGGGGAGCTCCCTATTCTAGGGCCCGTGTTTTTAGAGGAGGGGGGCCCCCATTTTTCCCTTCAGGGCCGGTATTAAGGGGGAAGCCCATCTTCTATAACCACGTATTAGAGGGGGAGAGGAAAAGGGGCGAAACTTCTTCACCGGGTAAGAGGAGGGGGGCCCCCATCTTTTTACGCCCGTTTTAAGGGGGGCGCCATCTTCTTCGGCTTTAAAAAGAGGAGGAGGCCCCTTTTCCTATAGGGTTTAGAAAGGAAGCTCCCCCCCTTCCATCCCGGAAATTTAGAGGGGGCCCCATCTTCTATATCGCGTTTTAAAAGGGGGGCTCCCTTTTTTGGGCCCGTGTATTAGAGGGGGGGGAAAGGAGGAGGAGGCGCCATTTTCTTCCCCGCGTATTGGGGAGGACGCCCCCTCTTCTATCCCCACGAATTGGAGGGGAAAAAGGCCCGCCATCTTCTATACCGGTATTAGGGAGGAGGGCCATCTTTATCCCCGGGCGTAATGAGGGGGAAAGGGCCCCATCTTCTATCACAGCGTATTGGGGGAGGAGGGCCATTTTCCCTTCGCGCGTATTAGGGAAGGAGGCCCCAATCTTCTATCCCCCGCTTTTTAAAAGGGGGGGAGGCGCCATCTTCAAACGCCGCTTTTAAGGGAGGGGCCCCCCTTTTCTATCCCCCGGTTTTAGGGGAGGAGGGGGGATTTCTATCGGCTTTTAAAAGAGGGGGGGGGCGCCATTTTTCTATCGGGCGTATTGGGAGGGGGGCGCCATTTTTCTTTTGCCGCGTTTTGGGGAGGAGGGCCCCCCCTTCTATCCCCGCGTTTTTGAGGGGGAGGCCCCAAATTTTTCTTCCCCCGGTTTAGGGAGGAGGGCTTTTCTATGCCGCGTATTGAGGGGGGGCGCCATCTTTTTATCCCCGCGAATTAGGGGGGAGGCGCCATTTCCCTTCGCCGCGAAATTGAGGAGGGGGGCCATTTTTCCCTATCGCCGGCATGAGGGGAAGGCCCCCCAACTTCTACCCAGGGGCGTTTTAAGGGGGGGAAGCCCCATTTTCCCATCACCCCCGTTTTAAAGGGGGAAGCCATCTATCACCGGGGTATTAGGGGAAAAAAAGCACCATCTTCAAAAAAACCGCGTTTGGGGGAGGAGGGGGAAGGCCCCAATCTTCTAAAAACCGTGAAATTAGGGGGAGGGGGGGGCCCCCTTTTCCCTATCACCACCTTAGAGGAGGGGTTTCCCAATTACAATCACCAGAAATTAGAGGAGGGGGGGAAAAGGCCCATCTTCTTCACCGCGTATTAGAGAAGGGGGGCCCATCTTCTACCCGGGTGATTAAGGAGGAGGGGGGGGGAGGCGCCATCTTCTATCACCGCGTATTAGAGGAGGAGGAGAAGGCGCCATCTTCTATCACCGCGTATTAGAGGAGGGGAAAAGGGGCGCCATTTTCTACCCCCCGGGTATTAAAAAAAGCCCCCCATTTTTCTATGGCCGTGAAATTAGAGGAGGGAGGGGGCGCCATCTTCTTCCCGCGTATTAAAAGGAGGGGGCCCCAAACCCTTCTATCCCCCCCTTATTAGGGGAAGAAGGCCCATCTTCTATCACCGGTATTAGGGGGAAAAGGGCCATTTCTTTTCACCCTTATTAGAGGAGGAGGAGGAGAAGGCGCCATCTTCTATCACCGCGTATTAGAGGAGGAGGAGAAGGCCCCCCTTTTATCCCCGCGTTTAGAGGGGAGGAGGGGAAAGGAAGGGGGCGCCCATTTCAATCCCCGTATTAGGGGGGGGAAGGCCCCATCTTCTATCACCGGGGTATAGGGGGAGGAGTTTTTAGGTTTGAAGGCCCAAAACCCAAAAAACCCCCAAAAAAAAAAAACCCCCAAAACCGGGGGTTTTTTAGGGGGAATTGGGGGGGGAAAAAAAAGGCGCCATTTCTACCCCCGGGTTTTAGAGGAAAAGGGCCCCCTCTTCAAATCACCGGTTTGGGGGGAGGAAAAGGGCGCCAATTAATTCCCGCGTTTGGAAGGAGGAGGAGGAGGGGACCCCCATTTTTCCCCTCCCTCCCATTCGAAGGGGAAAGTATTTTTTAGAGGTTTTTGTTTAAAGCCCCGGAAGGGCCCCTTTTGTAATCCCAAAGGGGGTTTTTTTCTTGGGTCCGCCGGACATTTAAATTGGTTTGTCCTGAAAGAGAAGCCCGTTTAGAAATGACTAAAAGGGGGCGCACCCCCCGGCAGGCCCCAATAAGGCAGAAATGAGGACCCCGGGGGGTAAAGGGGGTCACAAAAAGGGCCCCCCCAAACCCAGGGGCCCAGCCCCCACCTCCTGCAGGGATTAGAGGCTCCTCTCATAAACCCTATGACTCCTCCCCCTGAGACCCCATCCCCTTCCTGACATTGGTTCCCTCCCCTTCCTGCAGGGCTTAGAGGCTCCTCCCCCACAGCCGATGGCTCCGCCTTCGGTGATGCCAGCCCCCTACCTGACATTGGTTCCCTCCCCTTCCTGCAGGGATTAGAGGCTCATCCCCCACACCCTATGGCTCCCTCCCCCAACTGTGACACAAGCAGATAACCTCGGCCCCCTACCTGACATTGGTTCCATCCCCTTTATGCAGGGATTGGGGGCTCCTCCCCCACACCCTATGGCTCTCCCCTGTGTCTGGAGAAGATGACCCAGCTCCCTACCCGACATTGGTTCCCTACCCTTTATGCAGGGATTAGAGGCTCCTTGTCCACACCCTATGGCTCCTCCCCCTGTGTCTGGAGAAGATGACCCCAGCTCCCTACCTGACATTGGTTCCCTACCCTTTATGCAGGGATTGGGGGCTCCTCCCCCACACCCTATGGCTCCTCCCCCTGTGACTGCAGAAGATGACCCCAGCTCCCTACCTGACATTGGTTCCCTCCTCCAGTGATTAGAGGCTCCTCCCCCACTCCCTATGGCTTCTCTCCCTGTGACCGCAGCAGATGACCCCAGCCCCCTACCTGATATTGGTTCCCTCCTCCTCCTGGCCACCAGCCCCCTACCTGACACTGGTTCCCTCCCCTGCATGAAGGGGAGGCTCCTCACCCACACCCTATGGCTCCTCCTCCTGTGACGCCAGCCCTCTACCTGGCATTGGTTCCCTCACCCTCCTGCGGGGATTAGAGGCTCCTTCCCATTCCCTATAGCTCCTCCCCCTGTGACCTCAGTAGATGACCCCAGCCCCCTATCTGACATTGGTTCCCTCCCCTCCTCGAGGGATTAGAGGCATCTCCCCCACTCCCTATGGCTTCTCCTCCTGTGATACCGGCCCCTTACCTGACATTGGTTCCCTCCACCTCCAGTACCAGGGACTGGATGTCGTTGTCTGTTATCCTCTTGATGTGACCGTTCCGTACCTGCAGAGATGAGAGAGGAGTCACCTATGTGAGGGAGGGGCTTCTGTATGTCCATGGATGCCTGATCCCCATGACTACGAACCAAATCAAGTTTATGAATGGAGGGGTAGAAAATCTGAAGACAACGCACCCAAATCTGAAGGCCACGCGCCCAAATCCAAGCGCCCAGGTCCGAGGGCCAGGCGCCCAAATCCGAGGGCCAGCCTGTTATGGAATGTATTAGGTGAAATGTCTAATACACCCACAAGATGGCGCCTGTGTCCAGACACACCTTGTTGTGCCTCGATGATAACCAAGATGGCCACTGGCCTGAACTATTTTGCTTCTCTCCAACAAAGGTGGGCTGTGTTATTCAAATACGCAGATCAAAAAAGCCAAGAGGGTGGATGTAATGTCACATGTTGCTTATGGAATGTTGTTATGCCCAAAGTATAAAAACTTGTGTTTGTTGTAATAAACTCAGAAAACTCATTAGAACGAGAATTGTCGGGCTGTGAATTCTTACTCACTGACACGTGTATATCAATATACTAATTTGACCCCCCACTAGGACGTCAAGCCCCTTTGCGGTTCCGTCTACAACACTTGGTGCCCCGTGTGATGAAGTAGTGGTATATAAAAAACACGGATATCGATGCAGACTAAGGTGTGATTATCGACAGACACAAGGAGGAGGCGGCCAACTCCCACGACGAGTACAAGGTAAGAGTTTTCATTCTCTTACTTGGCTCTGTTGTTAAGTCGCATCTGGGTCCTCGATATTCTGGATTGACCGGACAGGTATATGGTCGCCACTGCTTTATTACGAACCTGTCATAGTGCTTCCTAGTGGGGTTTTTCTGTTTTATTTTCCGATTGGTCCTGCTGGGGTGCACAGATTGTGGGGTTCCTCTGAGACCATACCCGCAATGTGAAAGCTGGCAGGGCGGTGTCTACTTGGTAAACAGAGTAGACAAATTCGGTCTCTCAAAGACACAATCTGTGGGGCAATTCTCCTGGCGGTGAAGTCGGTGAGTGGTCCTCTGTGAAAAAGAGGGCAAACAGCGGTCCAAATTCAGTGATTCGATGATATTTGATACGTGTCTGTCTTGTGTGTGTGATAGGGATTGTGTGACGTGCTAACTAAGGACAGGACTGGTCTAGTATCAGCGGCTAGCTCAGTAAAATTGTGCATGAAGTAACCCTTTGCTAGACCTGGTTTGCAGCATCTGAGTTAGGTTAGTGAACTGCGCCACCTACTGGCTTTGTAGGGGATGAGGAATTTAGCCTTGAGTTTTTAGCATAGAAGAGTATTGCTGCTGGCTAGAGATAGATATGGGCGCTCAGCAATCTACATTGAAGGCTGGTAAATCCCCAAAACAGCTTGTTGAAGATCGAGAAGGGAAAACACAGAAAATGAAAGCTTTGAGGAAAATTATGAAGATGCCTGCGGGGAAAAGACTTCAGGCAGAAGCGTGGAGAAAAGGGTTAATCCAGAAGAGGCAGATTGAAGGATCTTGGATTGATGTTGATGGCTGAATCCTGGTATAATACAGCTATACAGATTCATGAGGAGGGATGGAGTGAGGAGAGGCAAGGCACTGGGGGTACAACTGAATATGTGTACCATGCCCCAGGAGAAGTTTCTGAGACAAAGGAAAATGTGATGCCGCCCCATAAGGGCGGAGAGCTGACCTCCTGGACTTGTGTGAGGTGTGACGTGTTAAGTCAGGGGTGGAGAGATGGGTACAACACGCCCCTCTGATGGCCCATCTGCAACACAAGCCATCCCTGCTTTGGCTACTTCAGCACCGCCCACCATTTCAGCTCCGCCCACTACACCCAGTAAGCCTAGTCTACCGGAACCTCTGGTGCCATTGCCCGCCTCCACAACGGTCTACAAAAATACTTCGCCTCCTGTAGCCCAACCCACGGCTCCTGCCCCTAGTGCACCAACACTCCTGAAATCACTTGTGCCAGTCGCCGCCCCTTCCATGTCACTTCCACCTCCATCCACGCCTACTGCTCTCATCTTTCTTAATTTACAGGAACTTCTGATGTCACTTCCACTTCCTTCTGGATTATTGCCCGCCCTTTCCAGGTTTAACACTTCCGCTTCCGGGACGAAGATGGTGGTGCCCATTGCTACTGCTTCAACAGCATTATTTCCTATAATGGATACAGCAACAGGAGATATTTTGAGAAAAGGAACCAGTGGCCTTATGGTACTTGGAGAAGAGGAGGACTTACTGGGTGGAGCAATAGGAGGAGAGAAACCACAACCCCTGATGGAGGAACAAAGAAGGACAGCCCAATACTTCCTGGAAAAGTACGGCAAGGACCTGCGTGAGGGACAGCCCATCAGCAGTACTCCCAAGGGTTGACAGGAAGGGGACGCAGGGAAGGTTTATCAGACCAGTTCAGGACAACAGGCACAGCACCTACTAGCCTCCTAGGTCCAAGTCATATGACATCCACAGCTGTTGGTGCGAAAGCACGAACATATTATATCACATTTACCCCTGTCCAAGCATCTACCCTGTCTGGAAGTCTGCCAGATCCAGATAAACAACCTATGCCATTCTACAGGATAGTGGTGCAGATCTGCAAGAACTATACAGCCACCTGAAAGGACCTGAGCGGGTTATGTGAAGTAAGGGCAGGAGATTCTTACTGGCCCATTAAGGAGAAATCTCTGTATACGCCCCCCCAACTTTGAGGACCTGACTGCGGATTCAGGTGTGGAATTCTGTGAGAGGCTGAAGGAGTGGGCGAAGGACAGCCTCTCGCATCAGGCCCAAACTCTCACAGACATCACCCAAGAAAGAGAGGCACGGTGGAGAAGTTTTAAGCATGTCTCTCTCAGATGGTCAATGATTTAGGTTTCTCTTCCTTCGAGAAGGTGCACACACGTATGCTGACCTCAGCCTTTGTAGAAGGACTAAGAGAACCCATCAAGAAACAATGAAAATGGCAGACCGGGAAAACAAGTCTTGGATATAGATAAGTTCTCCAGTGGCGAGAGGAATCGAGAACAACCTACCAGCAGCCTCTAAAGTCCTCTAAGTCCTGCCTGAGGACTGTTTTTGCAGCCCAAGCCTTGTTGGACAAAAACGGCAGACATTGGACTTGGACATTCTTTACTGCTTCTTTCTCCACATGGCATCTCTGCCATTCTCAATCAAAATATCTCTCATCAGCTCGACATCTCAGGCTTCAGTGTTCTCACCTCCTGCCGGATAAAGTCACTCTTCTGCACTGTTGTGTTCTTCATCCAGCCACCTTACTTCCTCTTCCTCAAGGGGGAATGAGGGCGAAGAGGAATCACAAGAATCCAATGCACATGAAGAGAGCCATGACTGATTCGAAATCATGAAGATGGAACCTTCATTTGCTTCTGTACATGGACTCGCTCGACACCCCGGTATGTTTCTTTTTGTGGAGGGATGCACTGCTGCTGCCACGGACAGTGGCTATACTGAGAATCAAGGCACATAGTAAGCTGAATACAGAAGAGGAAACCACTTGGCTGACCAAACAGGGCGCAGGAGGTGAGAAAGGGGAAGCAAGTCAGCTGTCAGTGGTGCAAGAGGAAACTTACACCAAACCTACAAGGAGATTGCTGGCCAAGCTGCAGGAACAAGCTCTTCCACTGGAAGAGAAGGAAAGCTGGAAGAAAAAGGGAGCCAAGATGAACGAAGAAGACAGTCTATATGGAGTAGGGAGGCGACCCTGCTTGCCCAGGGCACAATATTCAGCTGTAGTGCAATGGGCACATGGACTAGGACAACTGTCAAGCACCCCGATAAGGGACATTTGGACAGCCCTTGGAAGCACTTTAGCTTTTCACACCCCGTACCGTTTGCAGAGCAGGGGGATGTGGAAAGGCTAAACGGGACACTGGAACCATGGATGCTTAAAGCGGCAAGAGGAACCGGCGTGCCCTGGCCAGACAGCCTGCCCATAGCCTTGTTTAGGGTCAGGTACACACCCCAGGGACAGTTAGCTCCTCGCCCTATGAGATCCTGCTAGGCAGTGCCCCCAAGGCTAGGTGCATATTTTCCCAGCAGTTGCAGCTACAAGCTGATGTTATGACCTCTTATGTGACTGCATTGGCTAAAGAGTTGTCTCTTATACATTCTAGAGGTTTCCATTCCAGACCCAGACGTTGCTGCCCATAAGCTACAGCCTGGAGACTGGGTCTACGTGAAAAAGTTTGTGCGTAAAACTCTGGAGCTGAGATTTGAAGGGCCGTACCAAGTCCTGCTGACCACGGCCACATCTGTCAAGGTGACAGGAAAGCCCAACTGGATCCACGCTTCACACTGCAAGATCGCTCCAGCCCCCGGAGATGCTGCGGATCTGCTCCTACTGGCACTGAGTAGTAATCTTGTCCTAAGTCTTGGTCAGAACCCATCAGTGGCCATTACCAAGGAGAGAGGGATGGCCCCTTTTTGGTATAAATTATCCAGTGTCTGTAGCCACATTTTCTTTTATTTTTGTGATGTATTCTGTCCAGGGGTTTCCCCAACGGCCAAAATTAAATGAGCAACTTCTGCTCCCGGTGTATATACCTGTGTGTGACTGACGGTCTGGGGGCGTCCTGTACTACTGGGTGCAGTGGGATGGAACCCCGGGGAAGATGAGGATACAGACTCCTTGGATGGAAAGAAAAACAGGGGAACCCCTACTGCAGGATGACCCAAACAAAAACGGAGTCTCCCAAGAACAAAATCCCAGGTTGAGAGCATTCCCCTAAATTAACCTTTAAAAACCCCTAGGAGCTGATGGGGCATACATATATTCCCGGGAGCTATATAAGGGGGGAAGGGGTTTTTCTAGAAAAAATCCAGTTGAAAGACATGAATAAAAACCGAGAAATGGTTGGGATCCCAGCACCCCATGCTATACCTGTAGTACGGGAAAATGGCAGCTTCCGGGAACCCTTTACACCAAGGGTATGCTCCACATACAGTAATTACAGCAAAAAATTACAGAATCAAGTACCCCCATAGGGGATGATATTGGGTTTTTGGACATCTCAAAGTAGGCCCGGGCGGGGGGCAAGGGACAGGACAATGGCCCTGCCAAAACTGTCCCCCATTCCATATACGAGTGGGGGGTCAGGGATCCCACACACTGAGACGTGGGTCAAAAGCAAAAGGGGAGTCCCCAAAGGGCGTTTTGACCCCCATTGTATTTTGATCCCCCGGCAGATAGGGGGCCCCACCTCCGCCTAGCCCGGGGATCAGGATGCCCCGGGGACTGGGTTGGTGAGGAGTGTGAAAAAGATTGGGGGGAAACCTGTTGGACTTTCATCCCAGAAAAATACGGGCTAAACGGTAAAGTGCTGGGGCATTAAAAGTTTGAGATTTTCCAGACGAATTTAAAAAAGGAACTCGGGTATCTGACCCTTGGGAGACGGGTTTTTGGTTAAAGGGGATGGCAGGGAGCTGTAGTTCAATGTGGTTTGTATTGTCTGTATTTTATCATTTTCAGTAATTGTTGTTGTTTCCCCATGTTTGAGGAAACTTTTTGTAAAGTGTGGACAAGCTACCCCCACCATGGTGTTTATGAAAGGAACCCCTTCCCTTTAGACCTTGACGCCGGGAGTGCTCCGGAAGGCGCTACCCCCCTCTAAATGCAGCCCCATCAAAGAACTAGAAAAAATAATGTAGGTTGAATGGGGGCGCCAGGTTAGTTTTGGGGCAGGGAAAGGTGAAATGGTCTTTTTAAGGGGGGATGTTATGGAATGTTTAGGTGAAATGTCTTTTACCCAAAAAAATGGCTTGTGTCCGACACACCTTGTTGTCCCTCAATGAAACCAAGAGGGCCACTGGCCTGGGGAAGACCCCAAACGAACGGAAAAAAACCAAACAAGTGGAAAGACAGGCCAAAAAACAAAATTAAAAACAAAAAGGGAGAAGACCCGGGAAACGAAAGGGAAACCCCAAAACCAACCAGTGGGAAGACCGGGCCCAAAAGAACGGGAAACCTAAAAAACACAGTGGAGAAAACCGCCAAAGAACGGGAAAACCCAAAAACCCAACCATGGAGAAGACCGGCCAAACGAACGGGAAACCTCAAAACCAACACAGTGGAGAAGACCGGCCAAACGAACGGGAAACCTCAAAACCAACACAGTGGAGAAGACCGGCCAAACGAACGGGAAACCTCAAAACCAACACAGTGGAGAAGACCGGCCAAAAAAGAACGGGAAACCCAAAACCAACACGTGGAGAAAACCCCCAAACGAAGGGAAAACCTCAAAAACCAACACAGTGGAAAGACGGCCAAACGAAGGGAAACCCAAACCAACCGGGAGAAACGGCCAAAAGAAAGGGAAACCTCAAAAAAACACAGGGGAAACCCGAGCCAAAAAAACGGGGAAAACCCCAAAAACCAACCGTGGAGAAGACCGGGGAAAAAAAAGGGAAAACCTCAAAACCAACACAGTGGAGAAAAAACCCGGGCCCAAAGAACGGGAAAACCCCAAGACCAAACAGGGAGAAGACCCGGGCCAACGAACAAAAATCAAACCCAAAAGGGAGAAGACCGGCCAACAAGGGGAAAACCCCAAACCAAACAATGGGGAAGACGGCCAAAAGAAAAGGGGAAACCCAAAACCCCCAAAAAAGGGAAAGAAAAAGGAAACCCCCCCCTCAACCCCCCCCCCCCCAAAAAAACCCCCCCCCCCCCAAACCCCCCCCCCCCCCCCCCCAAAACCCCCCCCCCCCCCCCCCCCAAACCCCCCCCCCCCCCACCCCCCCCCCACCCCCCCCCCCCACCCCAAAAAACCCCCCCCCCACCCCCCCCCCCCCCCCCACAACCCCCCCCCCCCAAAAACCCCCCCCCACCCACAAACCCCAAACCCCCCCCCCCCCCACCGGGGGGGAAACAAGGGCCTCCAACCGTAGGGGGCAAAACAACGGGCTCAAAACCCCATGGAGGGGGCCAAAACGGGCCTCCCCGTAGAAGGGGCAACAACGGGAAAAATCCCCAACCAGGAGGGGGCCCAAAAAAGGGGCCCCCCCAACCGGGGGGGCAAAAAACGGGCTCCCCCCCACAGGGGAAGGGGGCCCCAAAAAACGGGCCTCCCCACCGGGGAGGGGGCAACAACGGGCCCCTCCCCACGGGGGGGGGAAAAAACGGGCCCCCCCAAAAAGGGGGGAAGAGGCCAAAACAAGGGCCTCCCAAAAAAAGGGGGCCCCAACAATGGGGGCCTTTCCCCAAACCCAGAAGGGGGGCAACAACGGGGCCCCCCCCAACCGGGGGGGGGCAACCAAAGGGGCTCCCCCCACCGGGGGGGGGTCAACAAGGGCCCCCCCCCAAACCCGGGGGGAAACAAATTTCGGGGTCCTTCCGAAAAGGGGGGGGGGGGCCAAAAACGGGGCCCCCCCCCCCTTCCCAGGAGGGCACACAAAAGGGGCCCCCCCCATCCCGGGGGAAATAGGGGGCCCCCCCGACCCGGGGGCAAAAGGGTTTCCCCATCCGGGAAACCTCCCCCCAACCGGGGGTCAACAGGGGGTCCCCTTTCCGATCCGGGGTTTCACAATACGGGGTCCTCCTTTTTGTATCCGCGGGGGCACACATAGGGGCTCCCCCCCTTTCCCGTTCCCCGGGGGGGCCAACTTCGGGGCCCCCCCTTTGTATCCGGGGGGGGTCCAAAATACGGGGCTCCCCCCTTCTGTATGGGGGCAACATACGGGGGTCCCCCCCTTCCGTTCCGGGGGGGCAACTACGGGGCTCCCTCCTTCCTGTATCCGGGGGGGGGGGTCACACATACGGGGCTCCCTCCTTCCTGTATCCGGGGTGGGGGGGGGGGGGTCACACATACGGGGCTCCCTCCTTCCTGTATCCCCCAACCCCCCCCCCCCCCCCCCCCCCCACCCCCCAGCGGGGTGGTCACACATACGGGGCTACCTCCTTCCTGTATCCGGCGGGGGGGGCGGGGTCACACATTAACGGGGCTCCCCTCCTTCCTGTCATCCGCGCGGGGTCACACATTTACGGGGCCTCCACCTCCTTCCTGGTTAATCCGGGGGGGGGGAGGGGGGGGTCACACTGTATACGGGGCATCCCCTCCTTCCTGTATCCGGGCCGGGGACAGTGGGGTTCACCACATTTAAGGCCGGCTCCCCTCCTTCCTGTATCGTGGGGCTGGCAGCGGGCGGGGGTGGGGGGGTCATACATCATTCGGGGCTCACACCTAAGTAGGGTGCAGCGCGGGGTCACACATACGGGGCTCCCTCCTTCCTGTATCTCCGGGGGTCACACATACGGGGCTCACCCTCGCCTGTATCTCCGGGGGGTCACAACATACAGGGGCTCACCTCCTTCCTGTATCCGGGAGGGAGGAGGTCACACCATACGGGGCTCCCTCCTTTCCTTGTACTACGCGGGGCGGGCGGGCTCGACTGTCGGGGATCCCATCCATTCATGGTTACGGGGGTGGGGGGAGGGGATATCATGTCGGGGAGGACAATAAGGAAGGGTGCAGCGGGAGCGGGGGGGGGGAGGTAACAATGCGGGGATCAAGAAGCAAGGGTGCCGACGGAGTAGGGGGTAGGGGGGTGGCGGGGGGCGGTCACACTTAAGGGGACTTCCACGACAGGTAGGGCTGCAAGCGCGGGGGTTCATCTACCTAAACGGGGACGTAACAAGCCGGGAGGGTGAAGACGAGAGAGCGGGGGGTGGCCGTGCACTACATATCGGCGGCTCCTCGAACCCCCCCCCCATCGCCTCCTGTCTCCCGCGGGGTGGGAGGGGGGTTTCACAATACGGGGCTCCTCTTCCCTCTCTCCGCGGGGGGGGGAGGGGTGGGTCGGGGGTTCACACTTCCCTCCCGGACCCGGCCTCCCCCTTCCGGTCTCAGAGGGGGGGGGAGGGGGCAGGGGGTTATTCTTTACGGGGTCTCCACGCATTCCTGTACTCCGCGGGGGGGGGGGGGGGGGGGGTTCACAACAATACGGCGGCTCCCTCCTTCCTGTCTCCGCCGGGGGGGGTCACACATACCGGGCTCCCTCCTTCCTGTCTCCGCCGGGGGGGGGGTCACAAATTCGGGTCGCTCCCTCTTCCTGTTACCCTCAGGCGGGGGGGGGTCACACATACGGGGCTCCCTACTTCCTTTATACGCCGGGGGGTCACACATACGGGGCTCCCTCCTTCCTGTCTCCGCGGGGGGGGTCACCTCCATACGGGGCCTCCTCCCTTCCCTGTCTCGCGGGGGGGGCGGTCCCAAACACATACGGGGCTCCCTCCTTCATGTATCTGGGGGAGGGGGGGGGGGGTAACACATACGGGGCTCCCTCCTTCACTGTCTCGCAGGGCGGGGGCGGGGTCACATCATACGGGGGCTCCCCTCCCTTCCTTTATCTGGGGCAGGGGGCGGGGGGGTCACACATACGGGGCTCCATCTTCCTGTATCCGGGGTGGGGGTCAACACATACCGGGGCTCCCCTCATTTCCTGTATTCTCCCCGGGGGTCCACATACGGGGCTCCCCTCCTTTCCTGTATCTACGGGCGGTACACACACTACGGGGCTCCCCTCCTTCCTGTATCCGGAGGGGGGCACACATACGGGGCTCCCTCCTTCCTGTATCCGGAGGGGGTCAACATAATACGGGGCTCCCCTCCTTCCCCTGTATCTCCGGGCGGTCACACATACGGGGCTACCCTTCCTTCCTGTATCTCCGGGGGTTCACAATACGGGGCTCCCCTCTTACTGTATCCGGACGAGGGGGTCACACATACGGGGCTCCCCTCCTTCCTGTATCTCCGGGGGTCACACATACGGGGCGACCTCCTTCCTGTATCGCGGGGTGTCACACATACGGCGGCTCCCTCATTCATGTATCCAGGGGGGGCGGGGGGGGGTCACACATACGGGGCTCCCTCCTTTCTGTATCCGGGGGGGGGTCACACATACGGGGATCCCACCTTCCTGTAACCGGGGGGGGTCACACATCCGGGGCTCCCTCCTTCCTGTATCCGCGGGGGGGTCACACATACGGGGCTCCCTCCTTCCTGTATCCGGGGGGGGTCACACATACGGGGCTCCCTCCTTCCTGTATCCGGGGGGGGTCACACATACGGGGCTCCCCTCCTTCCTGTATCTCCGGGGGTCACACATACGGGGCTCCCTCCTTCCTGTATCCGCGGGGGTCACACATACGGGGCTCCCCTCCTTCCTGTATCCGGGAGGGAGGGGTCACACATACGGGGCTCCCTCCTTCCTGTCTCCGCGGGGGGGGTCACACATACGGGGCTCCCCTCCTTCCTGTATCCGGGGGGGGGGGTCACACATAGGGCTCCCCCTCCTTCCTGTATCGAGGTGGGGGGGGGGGTCACCCATACGGGGCTCCCTCCTTCCTGTATCCGCGGGGTCACACATACGGGGGCTCCCTCCTGCCTGTATCCGGGGTGGGGTCACACATACGGGGCTCCCTCCTTCCTGTATCCGCGGGGGTCACACATCCGGGGCTCCCTCCTTCCTGTATCCGGGGGGGTCACACATACGGGGCTCCCTCCTTCCTGTATCCGCACAGGGGTCACACATACGGGGCTCCCTCCATCCTGTATCCGCGGGGGGGGTAACAACCATACGGGGCTCCCTCCCTTCCTGTAAACGCGGGGGTTCACAATTACGGGGCTCCTCCTTCCTTATAGCGGGGGTCACACTACGGAGTCCCATCATTCCTGTTCCGCGGGGGCTCACACATACGGGCTCCCTCCTTCCTGTAATATCCGGGGGTCACCACATACGGGGCTCCCTCCTTCTGTATCCCAGGGGGGGGGGGTCACACATACGGGGGCTCCCTCCTTCCTGTATCCGGGGGGGGGTCACACTTACGGGGCTTCCCTCCTTTCCTGTATCGAGGGGGGGTCACACATACGGGGCGCCCCTCCTTTCCTGTATCGGGGGGGGTTCACACTTACGGGGGTCCCTCCTTCCGGTTACGGGGGTGGGGATTATGTAGGATCTTTTTTTTACTATTCTTATATTATTCATAATGTTTATCGAGGGAGAAAGAAGGAAGGGCGTAGAAGGGGGGGCACAGGATGAGGGGATAATATGTTGGGGAGACAGAAGGAGGGAGAATTCCTGGGGGGGGGGTCAAAATTTAGGGCGGCGCCACAGCCTAAGCGTTGATGGGGGCCCGACGGGCGATAGGGTGCGGGGGGTAAATCATACGGGTCCCTCCTTCCTGCTTCCGCGAGGTGGGCGGATGGTAAGTAGGTCACAATGACGGGGCTCCCCCTCCTTCTGTATTGGAGGGATAAATCATCAAATTTAAGGGGGAGAACCCAGAAATGGACCTGAGGTGATACCGAGAGTCTGACAACTTTACCTAAGGGGTGTCACACATACGGGGGGCCTCAAGCTGCAGCTGGTGAAAACGCGTGAGGAGGTACACCCACATTCGGGGCTCACCTAATTTCAGTATCCGGCTTAAACACGCAACTGGCATCGTAAAGGGGTAACAAAAGTAGGAAGGGCGAAACATCATTTCATGTTTATTCGGGTGGGGGATACACATACGGATTCCCGTCGCTAACCCTCCCTCCTGTATACTACCGCCAACCGAGGGTGGTCCACAACCAATAGGGGCATTTCACCCTACTCTTCTGTATCCGCACTCCCTAGACGATGCTGAAGCCTGATAAAGACAGGAGGAGGGGGTGGTTACACCATTCCCATAAATGGGGCTCCCCTCCTTGCCTAGTAGTCCGTCTAATAGAGCGGTCACTACTATACGAGGGCTTCCCCTACTTCCTGTATCCGGGGGGGGGGTTCACTAGGGGGGCGCGCCGAAGGTCACACCAACAAATACCCAGGAGGCATCCCACTCTATCCTCTGATACTCGGTGCAAGGGGGTTTCACACTACCTGATACGGCGGGCGTTCCCTCCATCTCCTGTATCCGGGGGAGGGGGGGTCCTACACTCTACACACTATTATTCAGGGGTTAAGCCCGGGGATCTCCCCTTACTTTCCTGTTATCCCCGGACAAACACTTACACACCCCGCGGACGGGGGCTGGCGCGTCCTCACACATACCGAGTGGGGCTCCCTACCTTCCTGTTATATTGGGGGTTCACAACATACGGGGCTCCTCCTTCCTGTTATCTCCGGGGGTCACACTAGGGGCTCCCTCCTTCCTGTATCGCCGGGGGTCACACATACGGGGCTCCCTCCTTCCTGTATCTCCGGGGGTCACACATACGGGGCTCCCTCCTTCCTGTATCTCCGGGGGTCACACATACGGGGCTCCCTCCTTCCTGTATCTCCGGGGGTCACACATACGGGGCTCCCTCCTTCCTGTATCCATGGGGGTCACACATACGGGGCTCCCCTCCTTCCTGTATCCATGGGGGTCACACATACGGGGCTCCCTCCTTCCTGCATCTGCGGGGGTCACACATACGGGCTCCTCCTGCCTGTATCCCCAGGGGGGGGGGGTCCACACATACGGGGCTCCTTCCTTCCTGTATCCGCGGGGGAGGGGTCACATACGGAGCTCCCTCCTTCCTGTATCCGCGGGGGTCACACATACGGGGCTCCCCTCCTTCCTGTATCCGCGGGGGTCACACATACGGGGCTCCCTCCTTCCTGTATCCGCGGGGGTCACACATACGGGGCTCCCTCCTTCCTGTATCCGCGGGGGTCACACATCGGGGATGCCTCCTTCCTGTATCGGGGGGGGGGGGGAGGGGTCACACATAGGGGGCTCCCTCCATCCTTCTCCGCGGGGGGTCACATTACGGGGCACCCCTCCTTCTGTATCGGGGGGGGGGGGGGGGGGGACACACATACGGGGCTCCCTCCTTCCTGTATCCGCGGGGGTCACACATACGGGGCTCCGCGGGGCCCTCACCTTCTTGTCCCAGATCTGCAGGGGTTTGCTGCCGATGCTGTACAGGATGGACAGGAAGCCGGACTGGAAGGTGTTCTTGAACATGGTGCCGCCGCTCTGCGCTTCTCTCGCCTCCGCAGTCGCCGTCGCGTTGCTATGACCCGTCGCGCGGCCGCGGTTGCCGGGGTGACGCCTCCTTCCGCCCCGCTCGTTGTTATGACAGCAGGCCCCGCCCACCAGTAGCAATTCTTGTTTTGATCCAGTTACACAGTTCCGTCTCTGGGGGAGAACTCGCGTGAGGCTTCAGACCGAAGAGGCGGTGGCAAGGCGTGCGTAGCGAGAAATGGCCATGTTTTAGTGAGGGCGTCCCCCGTCCATTACGAGACGGCGGCCATCTTACGTCCTGGCAACGGCTTCCTCTGCGTTACAATGTGCACATGCGCTAAATACCGCAGGAATCTCAGATTCCAAATTCATTCATCTGAATTCATCTGTGACTAACGCTTTGGGGATTGTAAACAGGAGTGTGAGCTGGGGTAACCTGAGGCTGTGTGGGAACTCTGCCCTGACCGTCGTGCCACATAGTATGGAAAAATGCATCATAAACACTCATTTGTTTGCCCATAGCAAACCAATCAAGAGTCTCATAGCAACAATCTGAGCCCACTCAGCAACCAATCACAGCTTGGCTATAGCAAACTCCATCAGAAGCCATAGTCACCAATCAGAGCCCATAGCAACCAGTAGCACACTAGTGACAAATCAGAAGCTCATAGCAACCAACTCAGAGCCCATAGCATCAACTAGAGACCCATAGCAAAATCAAATTCAGAGCCCATAGCAACCAATCAGAGCCCATAATAACTAATCAGTGCCCATAGCGACCAATCAGAGCCCATAGTGATCAATAGGTTGTTTTTGCCAGAACTAGACTTCCTTTTGGAGAACCTATCAGATAAGAGGGAAGGTGTTACCCGGGCGGACGCACATGGAAAGACAACTCCTGAGATTCTGGAAATGTGAGAAGACAATGGGGCGTCCCCAGCTTTCCCCTCACAGGGAGTGAATCCAGATGGTGGATGAGGCTCACACTCCTTCTTGAGTTTGTTTTTGTAAATCAAACCTTTGCAATAGCACCCGCATGCCGCCTCATCAAGGAAGTTTTCTAGCACCTTGACCTGTTTTTCTTCATCTGCTCCACATCACAGGCGTCATTTACACATCCAGGCCTAGAGGTATATTTCCAGTGGAGATGATTCTTGGAGCCCATCAATGGCGCTGATTCTTGGGTCCACTGGTGGAGATGATTCTTGAAGACCACCAGTGGAGTTAATTCCTGAGGCCCACCAGTGAGATAGTTTCTTGAGGTCCCAACCTGTGGAAGATGATTCTGTTGGGCTACTCTCAGTGGAATTTGATTTTCTTGGGGTATACATCGTGGTCCGGGGAGTCTTGGGGCGGTCACCAGTTGGAAGGTGGATTCTGTGGGAGCCGACCAGTGGGGTGATTACAGGAGCCACAAGTGGGTCATGTTGAATTCTCTTTTTGGCCACCAATGGAGTTGATTCTTGGGGCCCACCGGTGGAGATGATTCTTGGGGTCCACCAGTGGAGCTGATTCTTGGAATAATCCCTGTCTGATGGCGTGTAGAATCCATCAAGAATCACACAACTGACTGTAGCAAGTTGCCTCTTAAACCTTCTGAATATGGCACAGTCCTCCGAATAGGACAGGGTTGATTTCCCTGGGAGGATGTATTATGAAAGGTTGGTTCTAATGGTTACATTAAAAGTCACCACTCAGTTGACGGTCCACTTGCACCTAGGGGCGAGAACGGTTTCAACCAACGTCTCAAAAATTTCCAGCCTGGCCCCCAATCGGGTGGCATATGCATTAAGGACAGTATAAAAGCACACCTGTCCACTAATAGCTCCGAGAACCCAGTACAGGTGACGCGCACTCAGGGTCGGCACGTAACACTCTAATACCCTGGATGGGCAAGAGAACGTATGAATGGCTATGGCCACTCCCCTGGACCTGGACTCAGATTAAAAGTTGGCAAAAATGCCAAAGATGTGTAGTGCCTATTCTTTATTAGTTGAGGAGCCATGGCCTACCTTAACAGTGGGTTTCTTACCCATGCAGCAACACGATTTGAAGCTTGTGTAGAGCGCGTGGAAAAATGGTGGAGAATCCTGCGCATACACCGCCTTTTCAGGTGGTGTTGAAGCACTTGAGCATTAATTGAAGCCAATGGCGTAGTTCCATCATTTCAGGAAGTCGGGGGAGGCGCGCCCACGATACCACACCGAGCCCCGACCCTTTCTCAGATGCAATCTAAGAAACAAAAAAGGGCAGAGGAAAAAAAGACACAAAAGCCTACTGAGAGGAGGAGAGAAAAGAAACAAAAGGGGGGCGGGCGGGGGGGAAAAGGGACAAAGACACTCACGACCAGTCCACCCCACACTCACAGAAAGCACACCAAAACCGGACAAGCAACAAAAATGCAGAGGACAAGCACCCCATGCGCACTAACTCAAAAAACAAACAAGAATACTAAGGATACAAAGATCCTGTTGAAGGGAGCGCAAACCCAGAAAACAGGTTTTCCACCTACTGGGGGAAGTGGAAAATAAACGGCCTACATGGAGGAGACTCTCGTACCATTGAGTAAATTATGAACAATTATTAACCGCCCTCAGAAAAGAGGAAGGATAAAAATCAAGGGGGAGAAGGGGTAAGAAATCCCCTACCATTGTACCAGGATAGCATAAACAAATGGTGCAGGGAGGAGAAAGTAGCGACCTAGGGAGAATGGAACATCAGGGCGATCCTGTATTCGGGCTGCCTACAAAAATGTTTAAGAGCAATGGTAACCTAGCAGTGCCCAGCAGAGACACCAAAAAACAGGGTATTCCTAAGGCACTCGATTGACCCAAAGTTGGGCCTACAAGGATCAATCACACAAGGGCGCTTAACGCCCAGAGTTCAACGGCGAGTTCAGCTGAAGAGGAGCGTCGCTGTTTCCCGATCCCGAGCATCCGCAGACGTTGTAGCCCCTCTCCACGGCTCCGAGATGAGGCAGAGCCAGAAGCCCGGGGCCACGGGGATCCAGCTGAAGACGTCTTTTCCGCTGAGCAAGTCCAGATGAAAGAGATGGAGAGGGTTGGCCAATCCGGGTAGGATAAGTCCTTTGATAAGAAGATGCTGCCAAGACGGGGGGATAATTCTTCCGCTGTCTGATGGTGAGAACCTGCTTGTCTGCACGGATATGCAGGGCAAAGGGTACCCCAGTGGAATCGGGATATTTTTTCTTTGAGAATGTCCAGGAGAGGGTTCTAAGAACGCTCTTGGGCTAGGGTGAGCGAGAAAATCCTGAGGATTTTTGATCGGTTTGGAACCTTGGTAACGACAGTGACTTGTGCCTCCCTGGCCTCATAGACGAATATCTTCTTCATGCTCAAAGAGTGGACCGGCAAATAACATAACGTGGCTAGGAGTCATCAGGATTGGCGCTCTAAGATGCTCTGTGCACTCTATCCAGTTCAATATGAGCCGTAGGTGGACGGAACCAGCCGAGGTCATTGAAGATGGCGGTGACCACTGGGAAACAAATCCGCAATTGGGAACCAGATTCAGTGAAGGCCCCTAAATACGTAAATTATTACGAACTGCTACGATTCTCAATGTCGTCCAGAATGTTGCTGCAGGGCGTGGATTTGAGCAGTATTGATGTGTGACTTCAGCGGACACAGACGTGAGGGTGGCCGGTGGTGCGGGTCTGCAACTTGATCCATGGACATTCAACTTTAGAATGAAGAGAAGATAGATCATTTACGGAATTGCGCAGACTCTTGTCGAATTCGTCAAGCAGATCGAAGCGGGTCATAGAGGAAAATATTCCGCCAACGATGGGGAGTGGCTGCAGTAGTTGTTTCAAAGCCATGACGGTACTTGAGACTTGTTGTCACTGGTTTGTTATCATCCCACGAGATCCAGCGCACATTCAGAGATAGGAGAAGACCACCTAAGCTGAGCAGGGTGTTGGTGTGATCACTGAAAATGGTGGGGTGGTCTCCTGAGACTGTTAGGCAATTGTGGGTGGTGCGGGCGCCATACGGTGATCATTTCCTCCCCCGCAAGGGTTGTATTACTAGGTCTTGCCGCTTGCAGAGCCTAGGGCACACAGGCCTATCAGCGGATGGAAGGCCCCTTTATATGCAGGGGATAGCTCCCAGGGTGAACCAGAGGACCATGAGGGGGAACCCTCACTAGGTGGTGCGGGCCTCGGAGCAGCTGAGAAGGGGAGGCTGCAGGCCTCCAGGGCCTAGTGACATAGTTCCAGTGAGGCTGGGGTCTCGGTGCTGGCTGGAGGGGAGGGCACATAGGGAGGGACCTTGGCATTAGGGGGTATGTGGCTCTGTCCCATATGTGTAGGGTCCCCCACAGCTAGGGGTGAACCCTTTGCAAACTGAACTGCTGCTCCACGTAAATCCATGGTGCTGGCGTGGAATGCGGGCAAAGGCACTTGCGGTCCCCGTAACTCCTGGGCCCTTTTGAAGGCTGGGGCACGGGAGACACAGGAGCAGCTGATAGAGACGAGCTGCAGGTGGTGGGGAATCCTGTGAGGGAGCCGGCGCTCCCGCCTGACGCTCCTACTGCCGGGGCTGCTAGGCTGTAACTCACTGTCGGCGCGGCCCGCGCCCCGGGAACGAGCTCATTCCTGAGGGCGCGACGGCGTGTGCAGCTGCCGGGCTCGAGGTCCTCCCCGCCAGCGGTAAGTCAGAGTCCACGCGCTCCCCTGGCAGGTAGTGAGGGGAATAATGAAGAAGACCCGACGCTGCTGCAAGGAGAGGAGCCAGCCGGGATCCATGGAGTGGAAGTCGTCACGCTGGGCGGCCATCTTGGGGGATCTCAGGCCAGAGCAAACGCCGGCAGTGATTTGGCGGCCTTAGCGGGGCAAAGAACCCCTCAATGTCCCTCGAGCTTGGGGTATAGATTCAGCCAGGGGTGTCCCAGGCTTCTGTTTTTTAGTTTGATTTGCCCCATCCTTCTATGGTGGATTTCGCCGGTATCTTAGACCAGAAGGCACGAGGAGCTCAGAAACCAGCGTCCTCACACGGCCCATCTCAATAGCCACGCCCGGGGAGCTGATTCTTGGGGCCCACGAAGGGGAGTGATTCTTGGGGGCCCACCAGTGGAGATGCGATTCTTTGGGGACCATCGTGGAGATGATTCTTGCGGGCTCACCCCCCCAGTGGATTTGATTCTTGGGGTGCTCAGCAGTGGAGATGATTCTTGGGGCCCACCAGTGAAGATGATTCTTGGAGCCCATGAATGGAGATGATTCTTGGGGCCCACCAGGGGAGTTGATTCTTAGAGTCCATCGTAGAGGTGATTCTTGGGGCCCACCAGTGGACATGATTCTTGGAGCCCACCAGTGGAGTTGATTCAAGGGGCCCACAAGTTGAGTTGATTCTTGGGGCCACCATTGGAGGTGATCCTTGGGGCTCAACAGTGGAGATGATTCTTGGGGCCCAAAAGAGGATTTAATCCAGGGAGCCCACCAGGGGAGATGATTTCATTGGGGCTCACCAGTAAGAGTTGATTCTTGGGGCCCACCAGTTGGAGGGATAATTCTTGGGACCTATCCGTGGAGTTGATTTTTGGGGTCCAGCAGTGGAGATGAGTCTTGGACCCACCAGTAGAGTTGATTCGTGGAGCCCATCAGTGGAGAAGATTTTCGAGGCCCACCCATGGAGAGGATTCTTGGGGCCCACCAGTGGAGTTCATTCATGGAGACCACCATTGGGTTGATCTCGAGGACACAGTGAGTGGATTTTGGGACACCAGTGGAGCTGATCTTTAGGGCCACCAGTGGAGCTGATTTTTGGGGCCACCATTGGAATTCATTCTTGGGGGCATCAATGGAGTTGATTCTCGAGACCAACTAGTGGAGTTGATTCTCAGTACCACCAGTGGAGTTGATTCTTAGTACCACCAGTGAAGATGATTCTTTGGGCCCACCAGTCGAGTTGATTCTTGGGGCCCACCAGTCGAGTTGATTTTTGGGGCCCACCAGTGGAGAAGATTCTTGGGACCCACTAGTGGAGAGGAGTCTTGTGGCCCAACAGAGAAGTTAATCCAGTGTGTCCACCAGTGGAGGTGATTCTCAGGGCCCACCAGTGGAGTTGATTCTTGGAGTCCAACAGTGGAGTTGATTCTTGAGGGCCCATCAGTGGAGTTGATTCTTGGGTCCCACCAGTGGAGGTGATTCTTGGGTCCACCAGTGGAGTTGATTATAGGGGCCCTCCAGTGGAGATTATTCTTGGGGTCACCGGTGGAGATGATTCTTGAGGCACACCAGTGGAGATGATTCTTGAGGCACACCAGTGGAGTTAATTCTTGGCACCCATCAGTGGAGATGATTCTTGGGGCCCATCAGTGGAGATGATTCTTGAGGCACACCAGTGGAGTTAATTCTTGGGGCTCACCAGTGGAGTGTATTCTTGGGGCCCAGCAGTGGAGATGATTCTTGGGTCACCAGTGGAGATGATTATTGGAGCACCAGTGGAGTTGATTCTTGGGGCCCAGCAGTGGAGTTGATTCTTGGGGCCCGCATTTGGAGTTGATTCTTGGGGCCCAGCAGTGGATTGATTCTTGGGGGCCCAGCAAGTGGAGTTGATTTCTTGGGGCCAAGTGGAGATGATTCTTGGGGTTCCACCAGTGGAGTTGATTCTTGGGGCCCACCAGTGGAGTTGATTATTGGGGTTAAACCAGTGGAGTTGATTCTTGGGCCCAGCAGTGGAGGTGATTCTTAGGGCCCAGCAGTGCAGATGACTCTTGGGGCCCAGCAGTGCAGATGACTCTTGGGGCCCAGCAGTGCAGATGACACTTGGGGCCCAGCAGTGGAGAAGATACTTGGGGCCCAGCAGTGGAGATGATTCTTGGGGCCCAGCAGTGGAGTTGATTCCTTGGGCACAGTGGTAGATGATTCTTGGGGGCCACCCAGTGGAGTTGATCTTGAGGCCCACAGCGGTGATGTTTCTTGGCCCACAGTGGAAGGTTGATTCTTGGGGCCTTATAGTGGAGATGATTCTTGGGGGCCCACAGTGGAGACTGATTCTTGGGGCCACCAGGTGGAGCTGATTTCTTGGTCACCAGTGGCGTTGATTCTTGGGGCCACCAGTGAGATTGATTCTTGGGGTCACCAGTGGAGTTGATTCTTTGGGTCACCAGTGGAGTTGATTCTTTGGGTCACCAGTGGAGATGATTCTTGGGGCCACCAGTGGAGTTGATTATAGGGGCCCTCCAGTGGAGATGATTATAGGGGCCCTCCAGTGGAGTTGATTATTTGGGTCACCGTGGAGATGTTCTTGGGGCCCACCAGTGGGATTGATTCTAGGGGCCCACCAGTGGAGATGATTCTGGACCCACCGTGGAGATGATTTCTTGGGGCCACAGTGAGTTGTTTCTTGGAGGCCACCAAGTGGAGTTGGATTTATAGGGGCCCACAGTGGAGATGATTCTTGGGTGACACAGGGAGATGATTCTTGGGGCACAGTGATGTTGCTTCTTGGGGTCACCAGTGGAGATGATTCTTGGGGCCACCTGTGGAGCTCATTTTAGGGGCCCTACAGTGGAGATGATTCTTGGGGCCACCAGTGGAGCTCATTATAGGGGCCCACCAATGGAGCTAGTTATAGGGGCCCTCCAGTGGAGCTGATTCTTGGGGCCACCAGTGGAGATGATTCTTGGGGCCCACCAGTTGGAGATGATTTTGGGCCCACAGTGGGAGTTGGATTCTTAGGAGCACCATGTGGAGATGATTCTGAGGCTCACAGTTGAGTTGATTCTTGAGGCACCAGTGGAGTTGTGTTCTAGGGGGCCCAGCAGTGGAGCTGATTCTTGGGGGCCTCAGTGGAGTTGATTCTTGGGGCACCAGTGGGATGATTCTTGGGTTCCACAGTGGAGATCGATTTCTTGGGGGCCACAGTGGAGATGATTCTTGGGGTTTTCCACCAGTGGAGTGATTCTTGGGGCCATCAGTAGGAGTTGATTTCTTGGTCACAAGTGGAGTGATTCTGGGTCACAGTGGAGTTGATTATAGGGGCATGCGTGGAGTTGATTATAGGGGCCTGCCAAGTGGAGTTGATTCTTGGGGCCACCAGTGGACGATGATTCTTGGTGCCACCAGTGGAGTTGATACTTGGGGCCCAGCAGTGGAGGTTGATTCTTGGGGACCAATCAGTGGAGTTGATTCTTGGGGCCCATCAGTGGAGTTGTTCTTGGGGCCACAGTGGAGATGATTCTTGGGGCCACCCAGTGGAGTTGATTTTCTTTGGGGCCATCAGTGGAGGTTGATTCTTGGGGCCCATCAGTGGAGTTGATTCTTGGGGCCCAGCAGTGGAGATGATTCTTGGGGCCACCAGTGGAGATGATTCTTGGGGCCACCAGTGGAGTTGATTCTTGGGGCCCAGCATGGAGCTGATTCTTGGGGCCCACCAGTGGAGTTGATTCTTGGGGTTCCACCAGTGGAGATGATTCTTGGGGTTCCACCAGTGGAGTTGATTCTTGGGGTTCCACCAGTGGAGATGATTCTTGGGGTTCCACCAGTGGAGTTGATTCTTGGGGCTCACCAGTGGAGATGATTCTTGGAGCCACCAGTGGAGTTGATTCTTGGGGCCCAGCAGTGGAGCTGATTCTTGGGGCCCATCAGTGGAGTTGATTCTTGGGGCCCATCAGTGGAGTTGATTCTTGGGGCCCAGCAGTGGAGATGATTCTTGGGGCCCACCCTGCAGTTACTGTACATACCTCTAATACTATTTTTCCACTATCTCCCTTTGGCCTCACCCAAGGCTGTATATGCTGTTCAAAAGAAACTCCAGTTCTGTCATGCCCTGTTCCCCTGGGGGCCAGTCCAGACCTACTGGGAAATCGGGGGACGTGCCACCTTTTTTTAGCTATGTGCAATTTTAGGGAGGCCGGATGCAGTTCAAAACTATGAAAGAACAGAGCCATTGGCTCCCTGCCTCTACATGTAATGTTTTTTTTTTTTTTTCCCCCCCCCCCCCCCCCCCCCCCCCCTTTTTCGGTGTTCCAAGTTTTTTTTTATTAACTTTGTCACGTTAATTAGCAATGTCTGATAGAGGTGGGACTCGCACCTATTGTGGGAACGGACCCCGAATATATAGGTACAAAACGTAGAGCCGGGCTCACTTGCACACAACTCTCCATTTTGTTCCATACGAGTTCCCAGTACAGGGGAGCGCTGTGTTATTAATGGCTTTTCTAATATAGCCTGTTGATGGTGGAGCATAATAGGAGTCAGGAGACGTCGGACATAGAGGCCTTCATTAAAGGAGTTGTCTCACTACATTGATTCATCTCACCTCAGTCCTGTTTTCTTGGTTTCATTTTGTTCCGGGGCGTTCACTTGGTTTATTAGGCTTGCAGTAAGAGGCCAGGTTCTGTAGCTATAGCAACAGCGCTGGAGCTATCAGAGAGATCACACAGGTCTGTAGCTATAGCAACCAGAATGGCAGCTATCAGGAGAGATCAAAACAGGTCTTGTAAGCTATAGGTCCAGTGCTGGCAGCCTATCAAGAGAGATGAAGCAGGTATGTGCTATAGCAACAGCGGCTGCAGCCTATCAGAGAGATCAAAAGGTCTGTAGCTATTAGCAACCTGTGCTGGCAGCCCTATCTGGAGAGATCAACACAGGTTGTAGCTATAGCAACCTGAGGAGATGATGCTAGCCCATACAGTGGGATATCTAGGATAGGTAGGACATGTTAATGGACACATATTGGCAAATGTAAACTTGTTTTGAGATCTTTAACATAAAAAGCAGCGATCCTGTAGTGAGAATCTTTTAGCACTAGTCCTTACATGTCAGTTTGCAGTTACATTTAGATGGGTTAAAACGCAGGATCGGATGCAGATATCCGGGTCCCGAGGTGCTCGCAGTTTGTTAAGGCTCCAGTGATACTGGATTTTTTTTAACGCGATTACAGATCTGTTCTGACGTAGTATTAAATATGCGTTAACGCCAATCATTGCCTTCTTTTAGGGGGACGGGATGCAGCGAGAAAGGGAACAGCGCCTGTTTTTACACCCTCCGTCAAATATGCGTTTAATTTTAACAGGTGGAGGACGCAGGCGCTGCACTTTGTGATGTTTAAAAAAAGACATATACGTTACAGTATACGTTTATTTACAATGTAGGTCAATGGGGAAAACGGGACCTGGTGTTTAGGTTCATGTTGCAACGGTTTTGTATCTGTCATAGATATATAACAAATTGCAGGAAAAAAACGGGTGACGTGACAATCGAAAGCTAGTAAAAAAAATGAAAACAAAACGGATGTTAACGTCTTGCCAATCAGTGCAGTTTGGAATATGTTTAACGATACTTATAACGTACACGCTTTGTGACGTATGGTGGAAACGCAGTGTGCCGAAAGCCTTAGACTGCCGTTGTGGGATCGCAAGGTCCAGGATTGCTCATTACATCATCGCCAACACCATTATGCCACAACGGGGTTTTAAAAATCATACATTTTTTTTCCCCGTGTTTTAAAAAAAATTAACGAATTTGGAACACGGTGAAATCTGGGTTCCATTATTAAACACCTGCTTTTTTTACAAGCTGATCTCAGTTGCTTTTAAAAAAAAAAAAAAAAAAAAATGTGTGTGACTAGTGTTAGTTCTGGAGGTTGTGGTTGATTTTTTGGAGGGCTGAATCTATTATTGCTTACTATGCTACGTTTTTGTAAATTAGCGTAAGGGGTTTGTCTCACTGCATTGATTCGTCTTACCTCACTCCTGTTTTCTTGGTTTCATTTTAAGTTCAGGGGTAGTTTTACGGGCTTCCACTAGGCTGCAGTAGAAGCATAGTCTGTATCTATGGCAACAGTGTGGCAGCCTATCAGGAGAGTACCAAAAGGTCTGTAGCTATGGCAAAACCCAGTGCTGGCAGGCTATCATGAGAGAGTAAAACAGGTCTGTAGCTATAGAACCAGTGCTGGCAGCCTATACAGGAGAGAATCGAACAGGTCTGTAGCTATAGCAACCAGTGCTGGCAGGCCTATCAGGAGTGATCGTACAGTCTTTGTAGCTATAGAACCAGTGCTGGCAGCCTATCAGGAGAGATGAAAGGTCTGTAGCTATAGCAACAGTCGCTGGCAGCTATCAGGGGAGATCAACATGTCTGTAGCTATAGCAAACCAGTGCCTGGCGCCTATCATGAGAGATCGAACAGGTCTGTAGCTATTATAGCAACCAGTGCTGGCAGTCCTATCGGGAGAGATCAAACAGGGTCTGTAGCCATAGTGACTGGGGAGCTGATTTAGCCCATACTAGAGGGGATATCTAGGATTAGGTTTAAGACAATTTAAGGGACACATGTTGCAAGTGGTACTTGTTTTTGCAAGATCTTTAACATAAAGGCAGTGATCCCTGTAGTGAGACAAACCCCCTTTAAGGTAGTGGTTGATAGGATTAGAAAAAAATATTGCCAAGCATTTTTTTTTAAGGAAACAGCGCCACCTCTGTCACAGGATGTGGCCTGGTATTGCCGCCTCGCTCCATTAATATGCGCTGAGTATTTTTTTTAAATAGAGTGCCGCAATATTTTTAATTACTTGGACAAAGCACTGTGTGAAAAGCGCCTTAGACCAGGTGTTAGTGAATCAGGCTACAAACTGGTAACGACCCTCCGCTGTAAGGCTGCTTTCATACCGTTGCGTTTTTTGGTGCGATTCCATGAGCAGGTAGTTTTTGTGCAGAAGTGCACAACATTAATACTGTGCATCAAAAAAAGCACCAAAAATTGCACCGTGTGAAAGCGACCCGAATAAGTATCAAGTCTCTAAATAGGTTTTCAGCCTAGGATGTAAAACAAAGGTTGTCCCCATTCACTGACAGCAAGCTGAGACTTTGACATTGTATTGAGTAATTTCTACTGTTCCAGTTGTTTAGAGTCTTACATCGATGGAAACATTTCATATGATACATGGTGCCTTGTATAAACCCAGATGACAATTTGTATTTTTTATTTTTTTTAAATGGATTGCAATTCTGTCTTGGCCCCTGAGGTGGCGCTTATGCTGTTGCTCTGTGGGAGTCAGCACGTTCCTCCTATGAATTCCTATGAGTGGCAGCTTCCACTCCTTGGAATTAAGCGAAACCATAAGGGTTGTTTCACACGGTGGTTTTTTTGTTGCGATTTTTACCGCGATTTTTGTGCAGCAAAAGTATCGCATTTAATGCTGGGTTTGATGCCTTCTGCATGAAAAACGCATTAAAAAAAAAGCACCAATAAAGCCACTTGTGTGAATGCTCCCTTAAAGCGAGGCCGTCTGCACCAGATGTGGGAGCCTGGCATCAGATGATTAGGCGATCCCCATGTGATGTCCAGACAGTTTAGGATCAGTTCGGTCCTGTTTGCTTTTCCCTGCCTCTTTGGAGGGTGCAATATTTCGGTGTCATCCCCCCTCTTGGAGAAGCTTGATGGGCTGCGTCATGTGTAATCACATTTGGGCCGCCTATATGTTGATATTAGGCTAGGTTCATCTCGGTGTTATTTTGCAGGGGCGTAATTACGCCCGCAATTACGCATGTGACCGGGGGCGGGGGGCAGGAGCGGGGGTGACTGTGTCAGGGGGCCGGGCACTTCGCCGGGCCCTTCGATTGAATTGCTTCGGGGGCGGGCGGGGAGACGGAGACGTAATCCATAGTTCTCTAATGAGAGCTGTGGATTACGTAATGACTGGGATGTTTTCAGCCGTTAATTTGCGCACTTCGGCCATTTTAAGCCGTGTGAACAGGCTTATATGTCATTTTTGGGATTTTTTTAGATAATTTTTTTTTTCAAATTTCTCTCTGACTTCCCCTGTGACCATGATAGCGGGCAGTGAGGACACTCTTATGTTCGCTCAGGTTTTCTGCCTCTTTTACCACTAGCACAGATCAGGGTTTAGTGCACACTTTATACCATCCATCAAAACGTACACATTAAACATTATGCCAAAACCTGCACTGTTTGGAGGCAGACGTTTAACATACGGTTTTTTTTTTTTTTTTTTTTTTTTTTTTCCGCAGTTTTTTTTCTATTCTTTTTCACTTGCTCTTCTATTGACCATCACCTGTTTTTCCTGCTATTTGATTGTGTTGGTTTGTTTATATATTGATGGATACAAAAGTAAACGTATGCGACATGGGCACAAACACCAGGATCCGTTTTCCATTGACATGTATTGTAAGAAAACGTATACTGTAACGAATACGGTTTTTTTTAAACTTGAAAAAGTGCGGCGCCCGGCGTCCTCCTCCTGTTAGAATTAAACGCATATTTGACAGAAAGTGCAAAAGCAGAGACTATACCAATGCACGTTGCACATCTGTCCACCTGTAGGAGTCAATGCACACGTTAACGCATCCGTTCACCCTTCTGTCATCCGTTCAAAATAACGCAGTGTGCACTGAGCCTAATATGGTTATTGCAGCTCTACCAGGTCCCGCACACAGCTCTGCGTGGCTCCGCTCCCTGTGGAGGGGACTGGAGGTCGTTGCCCCCGTAAGGAGGAATTTGGCTCCCTCTGGAGGTGTCATTACATTTTCTATGTTTTGCTCCCGAATGTGAAGGAGCCATGAGAGCCGGTGACCAATGTCTAACTGTACACATCCAGCTCTGCTACATCACAGCATAAG
Organism: Phyllomedusa bahiana; assembly: GCA_025379985.1. NCBI lineage: Eukaryota > Metazoa > Chordata > Amphibia > Anura > Hylidae > Phyllomedusa > Phyllomedusa bahiana. The sequence goes on along the minus strand of JAODAL010005389.1, from coordinate 85,594 downwards.
CCCTGGGCAGGAAGGGGGCGCTGTCTGATTAAGGGTATGTTCACACGGCGTAGTGGGGCGCATGCAGTACGCCGTGTGTTTTGGAAGCATGCACTGATTAGAGCGTACTTCCAAGGACGGGAGGTGGGGGGTAATTCACCTCTATTATCAGCAGCGCATAAGCACAGTGAGAAAGTGACCTGTCACTTCTCTTCCCGGGCGTACAATACGAACGTATTGTACGCCAGAGGAGACGAGGCATACTTCATGAGAGCTATGGATTACTGTAATTGTGGCGTGCATTTCGCCCTGTATTAAAGCGCTAATATGCGGTGAAATGGGGCCCGCCATTACACTGTGTGAACATAACCTAACCGTCCCCTGCTACATCCAATCATCCACATGTGATCCCCTTTTAGACATACTCATTCTATTCAGACCCATCAGACAGTGTCCCTGAGGCTGCTTTCCCCACAGGGCGGTTTTGGTGCAGGAAGGCACAGTAATTAATGCTGTACATTGCTGCACAAAAATTGTGTGTTTAAAATCGCGATTTTTCCCGCAATTTTTGCAGTTTTTTTGTGCAGTAATGTACAGCATTAATTGCTCTGCCTTCCTGCACAAGAACGCACCAAAAAACGCCCTGTGTGAAAGCAGCCTATGTTTTTCCAGTAAGCAGTGATCCTGGGGCAAATACGGTCACCTGGTCCAACGCAGGGATGTTGTAAGGGTGTGTTCACACCATGTAATTTGGAGGTGTGCAATTAGGGTTCAAAATCAGCCTGATCAGAGGCCTATTATGAAGTGTGTTTTTTGCAAAGTGTGAAGCAGTTTTTGAAGTGTTCATTGATTCTATGGGGATTTCACTCGCATAAGAATGGACAAGGCCCTTAAACTTCCCCCCAGTAAAATCAGAGCAAAATACGTGTCGCAAATATGCTGGTAAAATATGTGTCCTGTGAAAGACGGCGCGTATCTTACATTGTAATCAGTGAGAGCTGCGTCGAACATTGAGGCTTATTTTGGGGTGTATCTCTGCACAAAATACGCCCCGAAATAGGTGTAAAGTCGCATTGTGTGAACATACCCTGATCACCTTCTGCTGCACCGACCACTGCAGGATCTGATATGTTGTATAGAGACTTCCTTTCCATCCTATTAACTTACTCTATATTTTACCAAACAGGGACCCACCAAATACTCTCTGCACCTCCTGGACTATAGGCCCCTCTATTCTCTATCTCTGCTCCTCCTGGACTATAGGCCCCTCTATTCTCTATCTCTGCTCCTCCTGGACTATAGGCCCCTCTATTCTCTATCTCTGCTCCTCCTGGACTATAGGCCCCTCTATTATCTATCTCTGCTCCTCCTGGACTATAGGCCCCTCTATTCTCTTGCTCTGCTCCTCTTGGACTATAGACTATAGACCCCTCTATTCTCTATCTCTGCTCCTCCTGGACTATAGACCCCTCTATTCTCTATCTCTGCTCCTCCTGGGCTATAGACCCCTCTTTTCTCTATCTCTGCACCTCCTGGACTATAGGCCCCTCTATTCTCTATCTCTGCACCTCCTGGACTATAGGCCCCTCTATTCTCTTGCTCTGCTCCTCTTGGACTATATATTCTCTATCTCTGCACCTCCTGGTCTATAGACCCCTCTATTCTCTATCTCTGCTCCTCCTGGACTATAGACCCCTCTATTCTCTATCTCTGCTCCTCCTGGACTATAGACCCCTCTATTCTCTATCTCTGCTCCTCCTGGGCTATAGACCCCTCTATTCTCTATCTCTGCCCCTCCTGGTCTATAGACCCCTCTATTATCTATCTCTGCACCTCCTGGGCTATAGACCCCTCTATTCTCTATCTCTGCTCCTCCTGGACTATAGACCCCTCTATTCTCTATCTCTGCTCCTCCTGGGCTATAGACCCCCTCTATTCTCTATCTTCCCCTCATGGACTATAGACCCCTCTATTCTCTATCTCTGCACCTCCTGGACTATAGACACCTCTATTCTCTATCTCTGCTCCTCCTGTTCTATAGTCCCCTCTATTCTCTTGCTCTGCTCCTCTTGGACTATAGACCCCTCTATTCTCTATCTTCCCCTCATGGACTATAGACCCCTCTATTCTCTATCTCTGCTCCTCCTGGACTATAGACCCCTCTATTATCTATGTCTGAACCTCCAGGACTTTTAGCCCCCTCTATTCTCTATCTCTGCCCCTCTGGACTATAGACCCCTCTATTCTCTATTCTGCTCCTCCTGTTCTATAGGCCCTCTATTTCTCTTGCTCTGCTCCTCTTGGACTATAGACCCCTCTATTCTCTATCTTCCCCTCATGGACTATAGACCCATCTATTCTCTATATCTGCTCCTCCTGGGCTATAGACCCCGCGATTCTCTAGCTCTGCTCCTCCTGGACTATAGACCCCTCTATTCTCTATCTCTGCACCTCCTGGGCTATAGACCCCTCTATTATCTATCTCTGCACCTCCTGGGCTATAGACCCCTCTATTCTCTATCTCTGCTCCTCCTGGACTATAGACCCCTCTAGTCTCTATCTCTGCACCTCCTGGACTATAGACCCCTCTATTCTCTATCTCTGCACCTCCTGGACTATAGACCCCTCTATTCTCTATCTCTGCTCCTCCTGGACTATAGACCCCTCTATTCTCTATCTTCCCCTCAGGGACTATAGACCCCTCTATTCTCTATCTTCCCCTCCTGGACTATAGACCCCGCTATTCTCTATCTCTCCTCCTCCAGGACTATTGACCCCTCTATTCTCTATCTCTGCTCCTCCCGGACTATAGACCACTCTCTTCTCTATCTCTGCTCCTCCTGGACTATAGATCCCTCTATTCTCTATCTCTGCACCTCCTGGACTATAGACCCCTCTATTCTCCATCTCTGCACCCCACAGGGACTCACCAAACCATTTCTGCCCCTCCTGCTCCTGGACTATGAACTTCGGCCTTTCTTGCTATTGTTTTTTGATGCTTGTTCCTCCTTTTCGTCCTCTCCTTCCATCTTTTTGCTTTTCTCCTTTGTATTTTTTACCACTCTCTCACTTCCTGATTTGTTCCTCATCCTTTTCTGTTTGGATCTTCCTGTTGCTCATCTGTCTTTCCCCTCTTTATTTTTTTACAGGACCGTTATCAGCCCCAGGACCTTCCTCTTCAGAGTGAAACCATCAAAGGTAAGGAGCGTCTTCTTTCCAATGCTTCTATCACTTCCATTTCCTACAAAACTGCGTCATCCTTAGAACTAAAACCAAACCACTGTTGACCGGTTATATTCTAACAGGACCAGACGGATATAGAACTTTTCCACTCAGGTCTTCTTTGAACTTGACAAAAAAAAATTCCCTTGTGTTGTCCAGAGCCTGCAGAGACTGAACACCCCCCCCCCCCTGCTGTCAGGACTTCTTCACAGTGTCTAGATGAGATAATTGCCCTATAGACTTTACATCCAAACCTTAGTTTATTGTTTCCCTCTTAGTAAATGTGATTGCATTTTTATTTTTTTCCCTCTTAGTAAATGTGGTTGCATTTTCCACACCTCCCAAAATGGGGTCATTTTGACATGAATCCAGTGTTCCTAAAGATAATCCTTCAGTCATTGATTCTATTACGCTGCCATGTATACTCCCTTTACCTGCCAGGGTGCGGCACACCTGCTAATGAGGTGATCAGAGATTAGCTCCTACCAGATTCTGATCAGCTGAGGAATCACTGCTGCAGCAACAAAGAATCCAGGAGCCAAAAGGTCAGAAAAATGTGAACATTTTTTATTGCATTTAACATGAGCTTTTTTCATTTAACATTTCCATCCTTAAGATCTAATAGAAGAGCTCTGGTCACATCTTAAAAGGGACAACAGAGATATCCAAGCACCAGAAACACTGGGAAAACTCTTTATTAATACAGGTAGAAGAGGATCAGAGACCTCCAGAGATTAGCAAGCAAAGCAACACCGACACTGAGCAAACTCTTTATTACTACAGGTAGAAGAGGATCAGAGACCTCCAGCAATCACCATTCCCAGCAGCACTACAGGTAACAGTAGATCAGAGACCTCCAGTGATCAGCAGGCCAGGCACCACCAACACCGGGCAAACTCTATGGGCCTCATGTATGAAACGGTTTTGGTCTAAAACTCACTTTTTTCCCCCATAGGTTTCTATGGGGAAAAAAGTGAGTTTTAGACCAAAACCGTTTCATACATGAGGCCCTATATTACTACGGGTAAAAGAGGATCAGAGAGCACCAGCAATCACTATTCCAAGAAACACTTACCGAGCAGACTCTTTGCAACTCCAGGTAACAGTGGAACAGAAACCTCAAATGATTTTCACCACCACAAAAGCTTTACCACTACAGGTAAAAAAAAAAAAAGAGATGATCAGACAAAGCAACACAGACAATAGGCAAACTCTTTCCCACTACAGGTAATAATGGATCAGAGACCTCCAGCGATCAGCAAGCCAGCACCGCGAACACTGAGGAAACTCTTTCCCACTACTGGTAATAGCAGATGAGAGACTTCCAGCAATCAGCAGGCCGAGCACCAACACTGAGGAAACTCTTTCCCACTACAGGTAGTAGCAGATCAGAGACTTCCAGCAATCTGCAGGCCAAGCACCAACACTGAGGAAACTCTTTCCCACTACAGGTAATATTGGATCAGAGACCTCCAGCGATCAGCAGGCCGAGCACCACCAACACTGAGGAAACTCTTTCCCACTACAGGTAGTAGCGGAACAGAGATCTCCAGCAATCAGCAGGCCGAGCACCACCAACACTGAGGAAACTCTTTCCCACTACAGGTAATAGTGGATCAGAGACTCTCAGCAATCGCAGGCGAGCACCAACACTGAGGAAACTCTTTCCCACTATAGGTAATAATGGATCAGAGACCTCCAGCAATCAGCAGGCCGTGGACCACTAACACTGAGGAAACTCTTTCCCACTTCATGTAATAATGGTTCAGTGTCCTCCAGCAATCAGCATGCCGAGCACCACCAACACTGAGGAAACTCTTTCCCACTACAGGTAATAGTGGATCAGAGAAGTCCAGCAATCAGCAGGCCGAGCACCACCAACACTGAGGAAACTCTTTCCCACTACAGGTAGAAGTGGATGAGAAATCTCTAGTAATGAGAATGCTAAGCAAACCTGAAAATTGGAGAACTGGTTACCACTAAAGGTAATCCAAAGATTTGCAGTCTTCAGAGGTTTTAGCATAATCACACTGGAAAGACTTCTCTACCACTCCAGGAAGCAGCAGGTAAGAGCTCTTCAGTTTGTGGGATACCAGCTGGATGCTTGGCAATCTTTGGCCTCCAGAAGGAAGCATTGAATGGACACTCACTGGATGCTTTTGCCACTACAATCAGTAGCAGCAGTGCAGGGCTTCCAGCAGGTTATAGGGAATGAAGCCTCACACAGTGACAGGGATAGGCCTGCCACACTCATGACATATATTATGGCGAGGTGTTTGGTATGCGTGACTTACCATGATGCATTGCCCTTTTTGCATAAATTAGGCTTGCAGCCAATAGGGATGCAGCTCATTTGCATTTTCCCGCATAATTACCCATAATGCATCACTTCGGACACCTAAAAGTCGCTGTAATATAAGTGAGTGATGGCCAGAGTAACCCAAAACCAAATAAAGCTCTGAAATGTTGTGTTTCAAGCATGCTAATGCATGTTAATGAGGTGGGTGGTGCTTATAACCATCCAATCAGAAAACATCCATTCCATGATTTTGATTGGTTAAAAATTAGATAAAATTTTACATTATTTATTTTAAATTCTCATTCTTTTTGTTACGTAATATGTATAGTGATGAGGGGAGTATGTTTCTACCATACTCCACGTAGTGGGCTTTGAGCATGCTGCCAGTTGCTGCTACCTCCACTGCCCCATAGAGTGGCAGCTAAGGAGGTGCAGCTGTCGGCACGGCTTGGCTCTGCTGGCAGGAGCGGGGGTCTTTGCTGCCACATACAGTGGCAGCAGGGCCAGGACCCCAAACCCTGCTGCCATATAGAGTGGCAGCAGGGCCGGGACCCCCAGCCCTGCTGCCATATAGAGTGGCAGCAGGACCGGGACCCCCAGCCCTGCTGCCATATAGAGGGGCAGCAGGGCCGGACCAGGCCCCCCAGCAGTCAGCAGGCCTATACCAGCCCACATAGACCTAAAGAGTACAAAAGTCACTCTGCATCTGAGCAGCAGAACGCTCCTGGGAGTATTTCTGACGACAACTCTTTTAACTTATGGCGAGTTTCGTACAGTGCATTATGGGTAATTTATGCAAATGAGGAGAATCAAAACATTAGGCGAAAATAGCCGATGTTGCGCATCATATGAGCCCTGCTACTTCTCAGTACTCATGTTCCTACTTATGGCGAGCCTCCGACCGTGTCATAATTATTTCATGAAGTCAAAGAATATTGTGTTTGGGTGGAAAAAATCTTGATGTTTTAGAATAGTACTGGGATATGTATAACATTTCAGAATTTTTTTTTATTTTTTTATTTTTTTTTCTTTGCTTCAGTTTCAATAAAACTATATGCTCTCTTCACTCAAAATCATGTAATAATAAAAAACGGTGTCATATTATTATTATTATTATACGAGTCCATGGCAGGTCCGCTACAAAGCATCTACAGCTCCTCCACCGCAAATACAGTGGCGTCTGTATGCTGCCGCATGCAAGGATGCCTTCAAGGGGGTATCTAGCTAACTTATGGCGAGCTGGATGTTATGACCAATGACCAGTAACAGTAGCCTTCCTGATAACGGAGCAGTGCAGTATGGGAAAATATGCAAATTTGGAGTACACCCCCTTATAATGCTCTTATAGTTTTATGGTGAGCTTGATGCCATTCTGGTTAGTAGAGGAGGTGAGCCACATTTATGATGGTGAGTGAATGGGTCCAATCATACCCACGAATAAGGGTGTAGTTACACGGTCCGGGTACGTTGCAGTTCAGAAACACATCGGAGCCGCACTTAGGAAGACAGCGGCAAAATATTCAGCTCAGCTACGTCATAGAGGAAGACCTGGGAAGGGTGAAGCATTGTCCCAATATGAACTATACAACTCCAAAGAGCTGCTTATGTAATGCACACCTACAGTCATCCCTGCGATCGGTGATCCTGTGAAGCCGCCGTCTACACTCCTTTCACTGACAGTGAAGCCGTGTTCCTGGTGCGGAGCCGCGTTCCTGTGATTGGACCTGTAGCCATTTTGAATGATTCACTCTTCATTTAATTTAACTTTTTTATTTTAAAGTTTAATGATCATCATGTGTGGTTGAATCTCAAAGGTCTCCTAAACACCGAGCGGGACAAGAGGCCTTCCATAAGCACAGCTTCTTCTTTAGGGAGTAGCGCCGTGTCGGTGTGTGGAGGTTTACAAGACATATACGCCCCCTGTTGGTAGTAAGGTTCCGGAAACTCACGACTTATCTATTAAAATAACATTGATCATCAATAGTAATTGAAAACCGTGCCCATTGCTTAATCCAGTTCTCCAGCGGTTTAAGGGTGTTTTTTACCTGTTCAGGGCAGAGCAAGGTCCTGGTTAGTTGGATAAGAGACTTTAGGTGTAGCTTAAAAGGGATAATGTTACTCATTAGGAAAAGGCACCATAAGGGTGCTTTCACATGGTGCTTTTTTGGTGCGTTTTTTTTTTTTTTTTTGCTAAAATGTACAACATTAAGGGCCATATGTATGATACTGTTTAGGTCTAAAACTCACTCTTTTGCCCATAGTAACCTATAGGCAAAAAAGTGAGTTTTAGACCTAAACAGGTTCATACATGTGGCCCTTACTGAACATTTCTGGGAAAAAAAAAAAAAACGCACCAAAAAAGCACCATGTGAAAGCACCCTAAAGGTATGTGGAGGCTTTCAGGCTATTAATGTATGATTACATTTAAATAAGCTCAAGAGAAGAGAGCTGGGACCCCCATAGAAAGGAATGGAGAGCAGTGCGCAAGCGCCATCTGTTCTCCATTCTGAGCCAAGATTTTTGGGGGTCCGTTCCCAAGACAGGTGCGAATACCATAGCTGGGACCTGTCCCCGTCACACTCTGATGGCATATCCTGCTGATATGGCATCAACGTGCATGGTAAGGGTATGTTCACACGGCTTATTGCAGCACATATAGTACGCGTCGCAATACGCCAGGTGTTTTGGAACGACGCGCTGATCAGTGCGTAATTCCAAAGAACGGAGGGGGGGCGGCCGGGTGCCGGCCCCATAGACATGCATTGTCAGTGGCGCGTATTCGTCGCTAACAGTTAACATGTCAATTCTTCCCTCATGCGTACAATCCGCATAATCCATCGCTTTCTATGAGAGCGATGAATTACCGTAATTGCGAGGTGAAATGCGCGGCTAAATACGCCATGTGAACATACCCTATGAAGACCCACTCCCACCACCAAATTACATTCCCACATCCAACACTCAAAAGGGCCTGAAACTAGAACCATTAGGGTGCTTTCACATGGTGCGTTTTTGATGCGGTTTTTGGATGTGTTTTTTGTACAGGAAGGCACAACAATTAATGATATATATTGTTGCACAAAAAACGCACCGTGTGAAAGCACCCTTACTTTTAAACCAAGCCAATTATTTGGAGCATTCCACACCTGCAGAAAGCTATTCCAGATTGTCTCTCATCAATTAAGAATCTGGTTTGTTGGTCAAAGGTCTAGTAGAACTATGTTACATTCACATTGCCAAGAGCAGTCTGGGTCTTGAATTTGAATAAGGAGGGCGGTGCTAACACCGTCCCGCTCATTCACTTCTATGGGAGTACTGAGTATAGTCAAGTGTTTGCAGCACTCAGCTATATTCTGAACTTCCTTAGAAGTGGATGAAGACAAAGAAGCTAGCGCCGCCTTCCTCATTGAAATGAACCGCTCATTTCGATGAGAATTTAACATATTTCTACTACCCCCTTAACCAGCAAACCAGATCCCTAATCTTAATTGATGATAGACAAAAAATTTGGAATAACTTTATGGAGGTTGTTTAATACTCCAAATAATTGTTAAAATTAATGGTTATACTTTCAGGCTCTTTTGAGGGTTGGATGTAACTTTCAGGAATGTTATTTGGTGGTGAGAATGCATGCACTTTGATGCTATATCGGTAAGATATGCCATCAGAGTGTGACAGGTCCCAACTCTGGTATCCACACCTGTCTTGGGAACGGCCTCCAAGGTGTCGGATCAGAATAGAGAGCCAATGGCCAAATCGCTCTTAACCACAAGTATCCAGCGACGAAAATTTAACATCGCAAGACAACCCCTTTAATAGGCTTTAAATGTTCTTCCATAGGGGGATAATATTCTTTATTAGGGAGAGGCACCATGCAGGAATTGTGGTGACTTACAAACCGTGCACCTATAAAAATTAAATATCCAAATTAGCTTAAGGAACACACACTAGGACTCCAGTGCCCCCTATTGGAAGGAGCATTCCTTAAAGCAGGGCTGTCCATCACATTTTCACCAAGGGTCACATCAACCTTATGGTTGCTCTTAAAAAGCCTTTAGTAACTGTAAGACTGTATAAATGTAACTAGTCCTTAAAGGGGTTGTCTGCGTCATTTTAATAGCATATTTTTAGGATACTGCTGTCTGGAGAAAATTTGTAAAAAATCCTTATACTCCCCTCTCCCCTGCGTGCTAGCACTGCTACTGTGGGGTGGGCTTCTCTTTACGTACAGCTCTGGCCAAGTGAAATGTCTCCAGTGCAGCCACTGTGTTACTGATTCACTTCGGAACAAGGACGCCATATGAATGCACCAAATGTGGCTACAGGGGGAACGTTCCATTCAGCCGGAGCTGGAAGTAATTATTAGACCAGCAGAGACAACGGGCAGTGGTGGCACTGGAAGGCACGTGAGAGGAGAGGTGAGTATAAGGCCATGTTCACATGGCTTAAAATGGGCCGTATTTCGGTCCGTAATTACGCGCCGGAGTGCGCCTATTACGGGCCGAAAACGGCCCATTCATTACGGTAATTCACAGTTCTCATAGAAAACTATGGATTACGTCTCCTCTCCGCCCGGCGAAACCGCCGGGCGGGGAGATAATTGACATGTGAATTACTAGCCGCAAATACGCGCCGCTGGTAATGCAAGTCAATGAGCCGGCGAAGTGCCGGCCCCCTGCTCAGTCCCCCACTCCCGCCCCCGGTCACACGGCGTAATTACGCCCTGCAAATACACCGTGTGAACATAGCCTTAGGGTATGTTCACATGGCTTAATTAATTAATTGTGGGATGTAAATTAGCCCGGCAATTACGGCGGGTCTTCGGGAGTCATGCTGATCGGCGCGTACTCCCGCGGGCGGGGGAAGGGGGGGTTGGGTTGGGGTGAGGAGCCCACCGGCCCCATAGACATGTCACTTATTGCCCCGCACGTACAATACGATCGTATTGTATCAGCGGGGAGAGGAGGCGTAATCCATAGTTCTCTATGAGAGCTCGGGATTACCGTAATGATTGGGGCGCATTTTTCTCGTTTTAGAGCGCAGTACGCTACAAATATGTGGCGAAATGCACCCCAAAATAAGCCGTGTGAACTTAACCTTAGGGTATGTCCACACGGCTTTTTGCGGCGCATATAGTACAGCGGGTGTTTTGGAACCAAGCGCTGATCAGCGCGTGATTACAAAGCACGAAGGGGGGGGGGCTGACCAGGTGCCGGCCACAAAGACATGCATTACTCGCGGCGCGTAATTGCCGCTAACAATTAACATGTCAATTCTCCCCCCACGTGTACAATACGATCGTATTGTACGCGCGGGGGAGATGACGCGTAATCCATAGCTCTCTATGAGAGCTATGAATTACCGTAATTGCGGCACGCATTTCGCTGCGTATAATGCGCAATATGCGGCAAAATGCACACTGAAATACGTAGCAATTTAAGCCGTGTGAACGTAGCCTTAGTTTTTTCTATTAAATCAGCGAAACAGTATACTAAAAATGTTATAAGAATGAGGGTGCTTTCACACAGCGCAGTTTTGGTGCAGTTTTAACTATGCTCCAATTAAACTGCCTTTATTCCCAGCAGCTTCTTTCAGTTGTCTAAATTGTTCAGACAGATTTTTCAAGTAAGTAACCAATGTCTTGTGAATACAAACACACTGATTACTCACTTTCCAAACAGTTTAGAGAAGTGAAAGAAGCTGCTGGTAATAAAGGCAGTTTAATCGGAGCAGAGATAAAACTGCACCAAAACCGCGCTGTGTGAAAGCAGCCTGACATGGACAGTCACTTTAATATACTGATAACCTGAGACACCATACCGCACACCACCCTTATCCATTGATCGGGTAATAATGTAAGAGCTGGTGGTAAATGGTGGACGAAGGGAAGTGGAGTAAGTGCGGGGGAGATGTCAGGACTAGGGTTTAAGGATAAGGGCAAACCTGCCACGAATGTGAATCTGTATGCAGAGTGTCACGGGCACAGCAAAAAATGGGACGGATTTCAGTCCATAATTATGCGCCGTAGTGCCCAAATTACGGCTGGAATACGTCCCAGTCATTACGGTAATCCACAGTTCTCATAGAGAGCTATGGATTACGTCTCCTCTCCCTGCTCGGCGAATCCGCTGCGGGGGGAGATAAGTGACGTGTGAATTACCAGCGGCGTATACGCACCGCTGGCAAGTAAAGTCTTTGGGCCGGCGAGATGCCGGCCCCCCGCTCCCAACCCGCAAATAAGCCGTGTGAACATAGCCTAAGTGACACACCAATGACAGGTACAACAAACTGTGAGAGCTCCTGCTGTACTGAACTAAAACGTCTGCGCTGAGTATTAGGGTATGTTCACACGGCGTGTTGGGTCCGTGTGAACATGCGCTTTTAGATGTATGTTTGGAGCTGTCTGTCGGACCACAAACAGACCCAAACACGTATCCAATAAATAGCAGTGTGGTTTACATGGCTTTTAATATGAAACACGAATCGCATTCACATGAGTGATCGCCGATGTGTGTCATTGCGTCTTTCGGATCCGTCCCAAGAACCAACATGTCAATTCTTGGTCCGAAAGATGCAGCAGGGTGCGATCCTCCTGCATCCAAACATGCAGCTGTGTGTTAGATCCATTTAGGATCTGATCGCCGCTGTGTTTTTGGATGCGATTTTTGTATCCCAAACGGATCCGAAATCGGATCCAAAAATTCTGTGTGAACGGCCCCATAGAATTTAAAGGGGTTTTCTCATGACATATCCTGAGAAACATGCCATCAATGTCCTATAGGTTTGGCTCCCACCTCTGGGGCCTGCACTTATCTCCCAAGGGTATGTTCACACAGCTTATTTGGGCACGCATTTCGCGAGTTTTGTGCCGCACTTAAGGTACTCCATAGCTCTCAAATAGTGATCTATGGATTACGCCTCGTCCCCCCGCACGTACAATACGATTGTACTGTACGCGCGGGGAGATGTGACATGACAATTGTTTGTGGCAATTACGCACCGCAAACAATGCATGCCAATTGGGCCGGCGGACTAACCCCCCTCCCACCTCCCCGTGTTTTTGAAATACGCGCTGATCAGCGCGTGCTTCCAAAACACCCTGCGTATTGTGGCACGTACTATACACAATGTTAGCATACCCTGAACGAACTCCCTAAACTTTTCCATTCAGAACGGAGAGGTGTTCAGGACTCTCCCATAGACATGAATGGAAGCTCCGAGTTTAGCTGAGCAGCAATCCTCAGCTGTAATCGAAATTTCCATTAATTTCTATCGGAGAGTCCCGACCACCTCTCTGTTCAGAACAGAGAGGTTTCGGGGTTCATTAAGGAGAGAGGTGGGAGCCTGACCTATAAGACCTCGATGGCCTGTCCTACTGATATGACATCAATGTCTGTAGTGAGACAACCCCTTTAAGAGGGGATGTAGAGAAGAGAAAGAGCGAGTGCTCATTCACCTCCGGGGAATGCTCTCACTGGCCACATAAAACTACATGGAGGGTCACATTCAGCCCGCAGGCCTTGAGTTTCACACAATGGGCGGCATGTATGAAATTGGCGTCTAAACACCAAATTTCATGCACATTGTAATGGCATACAATGCGCCCGATTTATGAACCCGCTCTACTGCCGGTCATAAATCAGGCGCATTGTAGCGCTTGGTACGACAGTTCTGGCTCAGGTAAACCACATTGAAAGTGCTCTACCTGTTCCAGCTGTAATGCGCCTGGCTATACATCTATAGCTTCGTATGGTTCTAGTGTGCCCCATGTCCCGCATGCCCCCCGAAATCAGGCGCATTACAAAGTGCCGCGGGTGCTCAGTAATGCGTCTGATAATGGCGTGCGGGCGATTTAAACATATATGAATGGAGGTGCCCCTGATATCGGGCTGAAAAGACGCCAGATACCTGGGGCAGCCCCGTTCATACATGTCGCCCAATGTGCCTTAAAGTCACATCCAACCCATTAAATAGACTTGAAACAAAAAAAGTAATTTAAAGCCGACATTTACCAAATCCATATGGAGAGAGTTACCCACCTGCAGACATCACTCCTTTTGAGCTACATCTAAACCCTCTCACCCAGCCAGAACCCTGCTTTACACTGAGGAGTTGCCAACACCCCGAAACATCCGTCTGCAGATGGGTAAGTTATATTTCAAGGCTCTTTAGTGGGTTGGACAGGACTTTAAAGGGGTTGTCTCACTACATTGATTCATCTCACCTCAGTCTTCTTGGTTTCATCTTGAATTCAGGGGCAGGTTTACTGGCTTCTGCTAGGCTGCAGTAGAAACCAGGTCTGTAGCTATAGCAACCAGTGCTGGCAACCTATCAGGAGATATCAAACAGGTTGTAGCTATGCAACCAGTGTGGCAGCCATCGGGAGAGAAGTCGAACAGGTCTGTAGCTATGCAAAGCACTGGCAGCCTATCATGAGAGATTGAGCGGTCTGTAGTATAGCAACAGTGCGCAGCTTCAGGAGAGATAGAACAGGTCTGTAGCTATAGTGACCTGAGGAGCTGATGCAGCCCATACAACGGGATATCTAGGAATAGGTAGGACACTGGTAATGGACACATATTGCAAAGTGACTTGTTTTTGCAAGATCTTTATCATAAAAAGCAGCAATCCCTGTAGTAAGACAAACCCTTTAAGGAAGTCAGTTCCAATAGTTGGTGCCCTGTTATACACTTTGCCCCTCATTGGCAGGTAAAGGGGGTATAGGTGGCAGCTTCATCGTATCACTGACTGCAGAGATTACATAAAGGGGCACGGTCACTGGGTTTGGGTTACATCTCTAGAGCTGAAGCAGGGTCACATGATGTAGCAGAGCTGTATGTGTTTCCAGCACCATCCTATATAGTCTAAGAGGATTGTCATTTAAACCGTGCCCCCTCCCCTGCCCTGGTGTTACTCTGTGACATAGCAGAGCTGTATTGACATTGGTCGCCGTCTCCAGTGTTTGCCCTGTTCCGTGCCACATGAGATGTTCTGTAATCTTATAGTCCACATTGTGCTTCACCTACTTAAAATTTGTAAGATCTGATTTGATTTTTGCCAAAGTCGGCGCCCCCTTCTGCATTACAGTTGACAGTAGCATCTAAACATCTCAAGCCCCGGCCTCTAAAGGAACCTCTCTACCTCCTTGCACGCTCCTCCAGTCTGGCATGATGTGGCACCCTGGGTGGCAGCTTACCTCTGCCCATCATCCTAGTAAAGTGAACAGAAAGAGACCGTCTTGATAAGATACCAATGCACCAATTAACCCACAGAACAATGAAATGCACCCCAAAAAAATTCCGAAACTTAATTTTTTTTAAATGATTATTTTTTATTGAATGATTTTTTTTTCATAACCACAGGAATTTCCCAAAATAGCAAAAAAATTTGTCCTATAAAAATATCTTGTAATTTTCTATACATACAATGCATTTTTACAATACCACAAAAGTCTCATTGGTACCAGATAGATCTGAAATTCAATAATAAAAAAAAAAAAATACAAAATTTTTTTTCATAACATTTCCATTTCACAGAAAATGCATTTTTTTTTAATTATAAAAAAAAAACAAACCAAGAATGGAGGAAGTTAGAGAGTAGAAAGTGTTGGCTTCCTCGTTTAAGGGTCTTTGGGTCACTCCCCATTTACTGTACAAGTCAAGA
Source organism: Phyllomedusa bahiana (assembly GCA_025379985.1). NCBI lineage: Eukaryota > Metazoa > Chordata > Amphibia > Anura > Hylidae > Phyllomedusa > Phyllomedusa bahiana. The sequence goes on along the minus strand of JAODAL010005389.1, from coordinate 70,431 downwards.
TGTATGATCTTAGTGTTGAGGGACATCGTGTGAAGGGATTTTTTTTCGGAGTCTTTATAAGGTGTCAGCAGTACAAGAAATACAAGGAAATCACCTGAACAGTCTCGCTGGAGAGTCTCGTACATACGGATGTTGTATCATTCCAATAGTCTTAGGTGTGTATGCCTCTGCTATTCTGAATCTTCATGTACTAGCGTGGCACATGGATGGCACATTCACATTACCCTCATGGGGTCCTCTTTGTGGGCTCACTGTGACCCCCTGCTCTGTGTTCTCTCCATTACATTCTATGGGAGTTCCCGGTACTGGGGAGCGCTGTGTTCTCCATTCTGTTCTATGGGAGTTCCCAGTACAGGGGAGCGCTGTGTTCTCCATTCTGTTCTATGGGAGTTCCCAGTACAGGGGAGCGCTGTGTTCTCCATTCTGTTTTATGGAGGTTCCCAGTACAGGGGAGCATTGTCTCGTTCTAGGGATTTTCCCCCATACAGGGGAGCGTTGTGTTCTCCTTTCTGTTCTATGAGAGTTCCCAGTACAGGGGAGCGCTGTGTTCTCCATTCTATTCTATGGAAGTTCCCGGTACAGGAGAGCACTGTGTTCTCTATTCTTTTCTAAATACAGGGAACTCCCATAGAACAGAATGGAGAACACAGGTCCTCTGTACTGGGAAGACTCTCCACTGACAGAATGGAGAACACAGATCTCTACTATACTGGGAACTCTCAGAACAGAATGGAGAACACAGCACTTCCCTGTACGGGAATTCCCATAGAACAGAATGGAGAACACAGCGCTCCTCTGTAGTGGGAATTCCCATATAACTGAATGGAGAACACAGCGCTCCCCCTGTATGGGAACTTCAATAGAACAGAATGGAGAACACAGCGCTTCCCTGTACTGGGAACTCCCATAGAACAGAATGGAGAACACAGCGCTCCCTGTACTGGGAACTCCCATAGAAGCAGAATGGAGAACACAGCTCTTCCCTGTACTCCCATAGAACAGAATGGAGAACCACAGCGCTCCCCTGTACTGGGAACTCCCATAGAACAGAATGGAGAACACAGCGCTCCTCTGTACTGGGAACTCCCATAGAAACAGAACGGAAAACACAATGCTCCCCTGTACTGGGAGCTCCCATAGAACAGAATGGAGAACACAGCGCTCCCCTGTCCTGGGAACTCCCATAGAACAGAATGGAGAACACAGCGCTCCCCAGTACTGGGAACTCCCATAGAACAGACTAGAGAGTCATGCGCCAGTGTGAGTGGATCCCCATTCTGAGTCATTACTTTTGGGGCCCGTCCCCCAGATAGGTGCTGGTCCCAGAGATCAAAGTTTGATAGCATATTGATGCACTTTGATGGCATATTCTAAGATGGGAACACCTCTAATGATCATAGCGGAGGGTGAAGGGGGTTTGGCCTCTTGGAGAATCTGAACACGTTTGAGAATTTTGACATCTTTCTAGAATAGTGCTTTGTATGTCGACATCTCGTCATATGTTAAATTCAGGCTATGCTTTGAATGCTGTAACATCCATATATACGAGAGGGAAGCAATGATGCAGCACAAAGACTAAAGAAGAAATAATGCAGCCAACAAGAAGAACCCGATAGGGGAGAACACGGCATCGCAGCCAATAAAGCTCCAGCTCTTTACCCTACCTGGTTTTACTATCAGTTTCTTCATAGCGAGTGATAGGAGCACATTAACCTACTGCATGAACGTAATGCAAACATACAGAACCAAATAGATGCGCCAAAGGAGAAGTATATGGAGAGAGACAAGTCTGCAGGACCTTGAAGAAAAGTCCCTGTGAGAAAATTCTGCAAGGAGAGAACAGTCATCAGGAGGGGGATCGGCAAAAAGACCATGAGTGGAGCTGAAGATGACCAAGGAGGAGAACATGCATCTAAGAGTAGTAATACTGGACCTGGATTAACCAAGAGAACCTGTTGGAGGAGAATACGTAGACTTGGAATGAGAAGGGCTTGGTAGCAGGACACCTGGTGAAGAAGTAGGAGGAAAGAAGGGACTGAGGAGAAAGCTCTGAGGAAAGGGACAGCATGGGTGAAGGACGGCAAAGAAACTTCTAAGGGTGGGAAAGGCTGCACAGAAAGATTAGCGAAGGAGATAATTCATTGGAAAGAATGGGAGAGCGAGGCTATCTGGCAAAGGACTGGAAAGAATTACGGTGAAAGCTCTTGGCGACAACCACCAAAAAGTGCATGAAATGTCACCTAGACCAGGTTTCGGCTTCTATGGGTACTGACCATCTTCTTTCAGTGGACCATCCCTCAAGATCGTTGTTCCTCAAAAGAGTTCTCACCACAGTAATTAGCTTTAACATGTAGGGAAAGGTAAATGAAGACTATTACCAAGTACATTGCTGTTTTGAGTTTGCTTTGTTCAGGAGACAAAAACATATTTTATCTACTGTTAGTGTACACAAGTTTCTCTAGGTTACTGACCACCTCTCCCTGCTCTCTCATTGCTTCAAGCTGCCACCAGTCAGTCAACCATAGTGTGCCACTCCTTGCTGAGTCTTCTCTCTAGTACAGAAGCTTTGTTTACCTATGGTAATAACCTAAGAGCTCTGTAGCCTTGTACACTACAATTTACAAACCTCCAGCACTCCTGTCACTCTAATAGAATCAGCTAGGAATAGCAGAGCTGATATGACTTTCACTGATATAGATCCAGCAAAAGCCTGACCAGAAAGTGTAAGCCTGAAGCTGTAGAACCACCCATAGCCTGGACAGGTAGTAGGAGCCTGAAGCTGTAGAACCTCCCAAAGCCTGACCAGGAAGTGGAAGCCTGAAGTTATAAAAACGTCCAAAGCCTGGACAGGAAGTGGAAGCCTGAAGTTATAAAAACGTCCAAAGCCTGGACAGGAAGTGGAAGCCTGAAGCTGTAGAACGGCCCACTGCCTAAACAGGAAATGGGAGCCTGAAGCTGTACAACCGCCCACAACCTGAATGGGAAGTGGGAGTCTGAAGCTGTAGAACTACCCACAGCCAGAACAGGAGGTTGGATCCTGAAACTGTAGAACTACCCATAGCCTGAACAGGAAGTGGGAGCCCGAAGCTATAGAACTGACACAGCCTAAACAGGAAATGGGAGCCTAAAGCTGTAGAACCGTCCACAGCCTGAACAGGAAGTGGGAGCCTGAAACTTTAGAACTGACCACAGCCTAAACAGGAAGTCGGAGCCTGGAGCTATAGAACCCCCTACAACCTGAACAGGAAGTGGGAGCCTGAAGCTGTAGAACTGACCACAGCCCGAATAGAAAGTGGGAGCCTGAAACTGGTGTGAAAAAGCATGGCGAGACAACAATTTAACTCCGGTCCTCCAACAGGTCATGTCTTTAGGGTGTCATATACTATGCACTGACAATAATTCAATACTAAGAAAATCATGAAACCCTGACCTGGTGGTGGGCTTTGAGGACGGGAGTTGAGGAACAGTGATCTCAGGGGCTGGTCCAGATGTCCAGTATGCATAGTATATACTGAAACCGAAATCTGGTCTACAAAACAAGGTGGTCTGATTGAGAGTTTTTGCTGTACCATGACATGGACTATAAGAAAACCCAATGAGAAAGAAAGAAAATAAAAAAATAAAAAGGGTCATGGGACAAATGCAGCTTGGCGTGATGATAAGAAGAGCAGAAGCAACAGGGGAGGAAATAAATGTAATTTAGGGAAGAAAGGTCTATGTGAGAATACTTGATGGAGAGGATAGACAGGCTGAGGAGGCCCACAGAGCCACTGCTGGAGATGCACTGGGAGGCAACGGCAGTGACTGGAAAGAGAAGACAATGTGACGATGCCCTGAGAAAAGAGGCCGAGAACAGCGGAAAAATGGTTAAAATGAGGGCAAAATGAAAGAACACCGACGATGACAGCACATCAAGGAGAGAATTACAGCACTGACCACACAATGCAATGGGAACACATAAAACACTGTAGGGAGGCGCTGCATTGGCCGCAGGACAAACCTTACAGTAACGGAAAGATTTCCAGCTTTTTAGAAGTTTTATGACAAAAAAGTATAAAAAACAGTTCTTAGTAGCCCGTCCGTAGCCCTGCTGCTCCCTGGTCACATCCCAGCCCGTCCATGTAAAGCTGTGCTCAGTGTGAAATGACGGCTGGATATTACCTACAGAAACACTGTTCAACACCCTTAAAGAGGTGGTCCCACCATCGACTTTGATGCAAGGGCGTAACTAGAATTCATAGGGCCCCATCGCAAAATTAAATAGGGCTCCTCCACCTAGTGACAAGAAACTGAAACATCAGCATAACTTGCAATAATTCTGTATCATATAATAATGTATAAATAATACTGCCATATATCAGAAAACCCATGTAGTGGTGCTGGAGAGGAACATAATGGAGTGAAGTTCTTATACATGAGTGAGCCCCCTCAACCTCCGGGCCCCACAACAGTTGCAGGCTGTGTTCCCATGCTGTTATGGGAGTCCATCATAGGGAATGTGTTATCCATTCTGTTTAAGTGGGACCAGTACCCGGAGCAGTTCTCCAAATGTTCAATTAGTTCCCAGTAAGAGGAGGTGTGTTCTCCATTCTGTTCTATGAGAGTTCCCAGTACAGGGGAGTGCTGGGTTCTCCATTCTGCTCTATGGGAGTTCCCGGTACAGGGAGCGCGGTGTTCTCCATTCTGTTCTATGGGAGTTCCCAGTACAGGGGAGCGCTGTGTTCTCCATTCTCCTCTATGGGAGTTCCCAGTACAGGGGAGCGCTGTGTTCTCCATTCTCCTCTATGGGAGTTCCCAGTACAGGGGAGTGCTGTGTTCTCTCCATTCTCCTCTATGGGAGTTCCCAGTACAGGGGAGCGCTGTGTTCTCCATTCTCTTCTATGGGAGTTCCCAGTACAGGGGAGCACTGTGTTCTCCATTCTCTTCTATGGGAGTTCCCAGTACAGGGGAGTGCTGTGTTCTCCATTCTCCTCTATGGGAGTTCCCAGTACAGGGGAGCGCTGTGTTCTCCATTCTGTTCTATGGGAGTTCCCAGTACAGGGCAGCTGTGTTCTCCATTCTTCTATGGGAGTTCCCAGTACAGGGGAGATGCTGTGTTTCCTCCATTTTCTTCTATGGGAGTTACCCGGTTTACAGGGCCATACGAGCGCTGTGTTCTCCATTCTGGTCTATGGGAGTTCCCAGTACAGGGCAGCACTGTGTTCTCCATTCTGTTCTATGGGAGTTCCCAGTACAGGGCAGCACTGTGTTCTCCATTCTGTTCTATGGGAGTTCCCAGTACAGAGGAGCACTGTGTTCTCCATTCTGTTCTATGGGAGTTCCCGGTACAGGGCAGCACTGTGTTCTCCATTCTGTTCTATGGGAGTTCCCGGTACAGAGGAGCGGAATGTTCGGTCGTACTCAGAACTTCCATAGAACAGAATGGAGAGTCAGGTGCAAGCATGACCAGCTCTCATTCTTGAGCCAGCACTTATAGGTGCAGGTAGCAGAGTTGGTACTCGCACCTATCAGACTTCGATGGCATATCCTAGCGATTTCCTACCGAAGTCTGTGGTGGGAACATCCTGTCATTTTTAAAACTTTTTGCATAAAATACCAAAAACCATTTGTTTCATCTTTTGATTAAAGCTCGATTCATATGTCGGACTTTTCCCTATAGGAAAAATCCCGACATGTAATCCTAGGTATCGCCATGGATTTATGCTAAGGATTTTTACTCTGATCTGGGGCTAACCTGCGTCACTCCTGCTGGAGCAGAATACGAGCAGGGTCGGCGCTAAGGAATGGACGTGTCCACTGTTGTTTTCCTAAGCACGGATATGAAATCCGTGGTGTAGAAAATCCACGCTGCAGTTCATAGAACGGCCATTTAAACAAATGGGCAGTGGATAACATCGCAAATTCGCATTGAATTCCTTGTTAAAGTCCGTCATGGGAACGGACCCTTACAGACATTATAACCCTATCACTGTGGTGCTGGATATAGAAAACCTACATAGGGACCTATGTATATCTGATGACCTCATCTGTAGGTGGTTTTCACAGCCATCGGGTTCTTTCCGATCCTGGGTCTAGACATTGACATTTAACACAGCCTCAGATTTATCCATGATGTCTGATCTAATGGCTATAGCTTGCAGGGAATTTTACATCGTACTCAAAACCACCACCACAGGGCGCATTGTAGCTCACACCTCTTCAGTGTCCAACATTCTTTGTAATTTGATAGGCTGCTGTTTTTGTGATCGATTCCCTCTGTCTGCTAAGATTAAGCCGCAGTTGTGAACTGATAGAAATTATACAGTGCGCACAACATCCCATTAATCATGTCATACGAATGATTTATGGGGCCGTAATATCGAATATGGAATAACATGTCCACCTAAAAAGTTCAGAATACTTTAAGAAGTACTTGTAACCAGTACTGAATCCATGGGGGCTGGCCTTTTTTATATAAAGGAGTCCTAGCCCAGGGTCTCCCCTTGATTTTTACTTTCACGTGCCCCAATGGGGTACTTCCCAGGGGATTATTTGAGCCATAAAAGCCCTTTGAGTGTCTACTAACACGAACTGGTCAAATACAAGATAAAACATTTAGGACATCCCCAGTTAAATGACCAAGTGGTAGCGGCACAATAATAATTTGGCCAATATGGCCAACAATGAGCACCCCTTTTCAGAATTCGGTGAACCTACCTACCTATTGGTTCTTCTTCGATAAGATATGCAATCAAAGTGTGATAAGTGGGGTCCCATCTCTGGAATCTGCAATTATATCGGGAGTGGGACCCCAAAAGTCTTGGCTCAGAATGGAGAGCCAGTCAAATTTGCGCACAACTCACACAGCGCTCCCCTGTACTGGGAACTCCCATAGAATAGAATGGAGAACACAGCGCTCCCCTGTACTGGGAACTCCCATAGAATAGAATGGAGAGAACACAGCGTTCCCCTGTACTGGGAACTCCCATAGAGGAGAATGTTCCCCTGTACTGGGAACTCCCATAGAACAGAATGGAGAACACCGCTCCCCTGTAATGGGAACTCCCATAGACAGAATGGAGAACACGGTGCTCTCCTGTACGGGGAACTCCCATAGAACAGAATGGAGAACACAGCGCTCCCCTGTACTGGGAACTCCCATAGAATAGAATGGAGAACACAGCGCTCCCCTGTACTGGAAACTCCCATAGAATAGAATGGAGAACACAGCGCTCCCCTGTACTGGGAACTCCCATAGAACAGAATGGAGAGTCATCTGCAAATGTGGCCAGTTCTCCATTCCGAGGCAAGACTTTCAGAGGCCTTGTTCCCGAAATGGTGCTGGTTTCAGAGATGGGACTCGCTCCCATCAGAATTTAATGGCATACCCTATCGATATGCCATCTACATCTATGGTGGGAACACCCCTTTAAAGCAACCTTGACTTCTGGCAGTGAAGGTGTTAAGTTAATAAAGACTGGTTTAGGGGGAATGTGGCCAATCTCGTGTGATGCAGGGAGCTGAGGAGGAAAATGATGAAAGATTTCAGCTGCCTTAGTCTCCCCAGGGAACCCTCCCCAATTTAGCAAAGATTCTCACACCAAGGTCAATGCTAAAATGTCTTTCAATGTTCATGTTCGAAGATGTTCAGAAAAATACACATCTCTCAACTCAGGCTGAGAATGCAGGATATGACAGCAAAAATGAGAAACTAGAAAGCGGGCCCCTGAGATGCACCTTCAGGCCGTTCTGCGGGCAGCTGTCTCCTAGATAACACATTCCTGCACCTAAAATGCCCGAGCAGTTCCAAATCCCCTTCTCTAACACTACAATGTCTCATGGACTTATCTATGTAGTGTGTTTACGGGGCAATTTCTGTCAGAATTGCTCTGGTTGAAAATGCTCTTTACATTAGCCCTGTAGCGTCAATCAAGAACTGTCTGCTGTCTAGTCTAGGCCCTGTGACATCACAGACAGTGGTCTTGATGGACCTGGATCTGACTTAGTTTGAACAGAGTTTAGGTATATCATATAACGTCACATATGTCTATAGCCATGACTTTTGCTTTGTGGCACCGCTATGGGGTCACACAAGACGCCAAAGTCATTTATCCCATATCACCGCGCTATTCTTCTTGTGGGTAGTTGCCATATTGACCGACAGTGACCTAACCCTGATGTTTTTTTGGCCGGTATTGGTAAACAAGATGGTAAACTCAGACTACAGATGAAGATACCCCTGATCGCTACCTCAATAACAGTGTCCCTTCTGGTCTTGGTGCACATAAATGTTCCAGTCTAAGGGAACAGCAATGGGGGTCATAACAGTGTCGCTTGTTCAAAACACTCTTCGTAGTCCTTGTTTCTTGTGTGTATCTTCTGTGCTGCCTGGCGTCGCCTCTGATACTCTAAAAACTCCTCCTTCAAGGCCGCGCAACGCTCTTCCGGGCTGGACAAAGCCTGAGGGTAGCGGCTATCCAGCGCATCCACTGGTCCCGAACCGGCCGGGCACGGAGCTGCTTCTGAAGGAAGCTTTACATCTAAAACAAAAAGACAAAACCTTTTAGTAATCATCTGAACCTCCACCATCAAACCAGTTCATCAAAAATGTGCACGATTATCCCCAAACATTCACAAGCAAATTAGGCTTGGTTCACAGTGTGGTTTGGTCCCTTTTAGGACCTCGGCTACCGGTAAAAGTATCCAGACGGATCCCGCAGTGCATCAGTGGGGAATAACAGTGCAATGTAGTCTCTTGCAGACTACATTAGATCTCTTTCTCCGATGTGAATGCTTTTTGTCCCGGACAATATAGTGTGGTTGGTGGTGCTATTTGCTATTTTTTTGACATGGAAAGTTTTTACGCTCGGAAAATAATGCAAACGAGGTCCCCAGGTACAGGTGCATTGTTATTCCCTATTGATGCATCGCGGGATCCATGGGGATACCTGAAAAGGGGAGCGGAGGTCCTGAATGAGACCAAACCCCAATGGGAACCCGGCCTCGTTTCCCTATGCCGCACAAACCATTAAAACCTTGATGGCATGACACCAGTCTACCGGAGAAGCCTCAGGGCCTTATGTATGAAAACAGTCTAGCAATAAGACTGTCTTTGTTACCGTAGTAAATAATCAGCGTCCATAGCAACCAATCAGAGCCCACAGCAACTAATGAGAGCCTATAGCGACCAATCAGAGGCCATAGCGTCCAATCAGAGCTTATAGTAACCAGTCAGAGCCCATAGCAGTCAATCAGAGCCCATAGCAACCAATCAGAGCCCATAGCAACCAATCAGAGCCTATAGCGTCCCATCAGAGCCCATAGCGACCAGAGGCCATAGCGTCCAATCAGAGCTTATAGTAACCAGTCAGAGCTCATAGCAGCCAATGAGAGCCCACAGCAAACCCATCAGAGCCCACAGCAAACCCATCAGAGCCCACAGCAAACCCATCAGAGCCCACAGCAAACCCATCAGAGCCCACAGCAAACCCATCAGAGCCCACAGCAAACCCATCAGAGCCCACAGCAAACCAATCAGAGCCCGTAGTAACTAATCCGAGCTTATAGCAACCAATCAGAGCTCAGCTTTTATTTTTCAAGAGCACTACACGAAATAAAAGCTGAACTCTGGTTGATTGCCACGGACAACAAAGACAGTCTTGCTGCTAGACAGTTGTCATACATAAGGCCCAATGTTCCTATCACCTAGACTAGTGACTTCTTCAGGCTATAGGTGGTGTATACCAAATAAAAAGCCCTAAGTAGGTCTTGAGGGACATGAACACTGAAGGATTCGGGTTGTCCAAGTAGCAAAAAGAGGCAAGAGTCATGTAATCAAGCTAAAGACATATGTGGAGGGGAGAAGTGATTGGGAGGGAATGAATACGTCTAAGCCCAGGCAGAGTTTGTTTGACTTTTTATGGGAATAGCCCTTTCAGGATGTATTTCATACGTCTGTATTTATAGTCAATCTGTTTGGTACTGAAATCATTTGAGTGGCATAGTTGTCCTTCTTTCTCTAGGGATCCCATTAAGCTTCTTTGGGGGGAAAGCTCAATATTTGTCCGGATCATAAAACAATGATACAATCCTTTTACGGTGAGATTCCACCGCTGCACAGTCCAATGCAATAGAGCACATAGCGTGTAACATCCACCGACTCCCATCAAGCCTCTACATGTAGATGGTTACTGTTCCAGGATCATGCAATAGAAATACAGGGTAATTTAATAGACAATAGGCTCATCACTGGGTGCATGAGGGGATGGAAAGTTTCTAAGCCGCCTTCTCTTTGGCGAGGGAGGCTCCATATCCCCAAGGAGCGATTACTGTAATTACACACAGACTGATGTTTCTCTTGTAAAACCCTTTTGAGATGTTGTCTTGTTTCATTCTGAGCCCCGGGTCTTGGAAGACGGCAGCCATGTTTTTTTCCATGAAGGAGCGGGCCTATAATATGTATGGTTTAGATAAAGAACGCAAAAGACTCCTCAGCCAACACAACTCTCCAGACTTGTCTGAGCCCGCATGTTAGGGGGGTTCCCATCTCACACATTGATGGCGTATCGATAGGGTCTACTATCAATGTGTGATAGGTATGGGCCCAACTCCAGAATCTGCACCTATCTCAGGGGCATGGGTGCGAAGGTCTTCATTCAGAATGGAGATTAGGTCGTGCTTGCGTTCCATTGTGTTCTATAGGAGTATTGGGTACAGGGGAGTAACCTGTTTGCCCGTACTGGGAAGTACTATAGAACAAAATGGAGAGTTATGCGCAAGCCTGACTGGCTTTCCATTCTGAGCCGACACTTTCAGCGACCTGTTCTTGAGATAAGTGCAGATCCCACCATTAGGACCCCAGTCTATCAGACTTTGATGGCATATCCTATTGCTATGCCATTAAAGTGTATGGTGGGAGAACCCTTTTAAAGGGGTTGTCTCGCCATGCTGTTTCAAAGTAGTTTTAGATTCATGCTTCTCGTCGCTTCCTGGTCAGGCTGTGGGTGGTTCTGTTGCAGTGATTAGCATATCAGCTCCATATTCACAGCTCTTCTAATTCCACTGGCATGAGAGCAGGAGATCTTCTCTATGAGCTCTGAAGCGCTCTGCTCTACAGTAAAAAAGCTAATTAATTTTCTTTGTTTGTTAGAGATAACAAACTCTGTTCTCAAGCTGCCGACATCCTATGGGGGCATCACTTCCTGCAGAGACAGCAGGAGGGTTACCAGAGAAACCTGTGTGCACTCAGAGCAGATAAAATCTCTCATCTCCTCAGCAAGCAGAATAAACAAAGCAATAGATTTGGAAAAAGTCTTCATTTACTGTCCCCTCCATGTTGAATGCTCATCTCTGTAGTCAGACAACCCCTTTAAAGGTGCAGCCTCTGTTGATGCGTCATGTACATTGTAGTCTGAAGCAGTTTCACAGGCATACAGCTTATGTACTCATCAGGACTCTTTAGGAACTTGTTTTTGGGACGTGGGCCAAAACCTTAACTTATGTGTGATTGGGAATTAGGCGCAGCTGACTTCACATGAAGCTCGCTGATGTCAGATCAAACGCTCCTCTGCACGTGAGGCTTCCACCTAACCTCTTCTCATTCAGTCTTGATAGATGACCGGGCGGTGACTTGTGACCTTTAGACTGAAGCTATGAGGCCATCAAATTCAATTTTTCTTTTGTGGGAAACGACACGGCCCCAACCAGGATTTCCTGACAACCCTAAAGTGAAGTTCTTGGAATCGTCAGCTTGTGGCCCCCGATCATCCCCACGGGGAAGCCTTGTGTTTCCCTGCATAGACGTGACAAGGCCTGTTCTTGTCCTAAATAAAGCGGATGTGATCTCTGCAGTTGACCAGCGAACTACAAACACCCAGAGGAGCGAATGTCATTTTAAAGGGGTGTTCCCACCATAGATCATGTTGAGCTGTACTTGGAACTCTCATAGAACAGAATGGAGAGTTGTGCACAAGAGCGACTGACTCTCTATTCTGAGCTGATACTTTTGGGGGCCCGTTCCCGGAATAGATGTGGGTCTCAAAAGGTGGGATCTGCACCTATTAGGATTATGAGGGCACAGCCTAACAATATGCCGTCAAAGTCTATGGTGGAAACGCTCCTTTAGTTGATTAGCACAATTAATACAGTCACGGGAACAGGTAACTACATAGACTTATAGTAAGTGAATGTAGAAGTCAGTGCGGCCAGAATCAATGGGCCCTATTTATGAAACGTGTCTAGCAATAAGACAGTCTTTGTTGCCCATAGCAACCAATCAGAGCCCATGGCAACCGATCAGTGCTTATAGCAACCAATCAGAACCCACAGCAACCAATCAGAGCCCATACCAACCAAACAGCGCTTATAGCAACCAATCATAGCAACCAATCAGAGCCCACAGCAACCAATCATAGATCATAGCAACCAATCAGAGCTTATAGCAGCCAATCAGAGCTTATAGCAACCAATCAGAGCCCACAGCAACCAATCAGAGCTTATAGCAGCCAATCAGAGCCCACAGCAACCAATCAGAGCTTATAGCAACCAATCAGAGCTCAGCTTTTATTTGAGCACTATATGAGGTGAAAGCTGAGCTATGGGCTCTGATTGGTTGCTATGGGCTCTGATTGGTTGCCCATAGCGACCAGACAGTCTTACTGCTAGACAGTTTTCATAAGGCCCAATGTATTTTCCAGGACTTAAAGGGGTCGTCTCACTACAGGGATCGCTGCTGTTTATGTTAAAGATCTTGCAAAAACAAGTCACTTTGTAATATAAAGCAGAAAAAAAGCTGTACAGCATGAAATGGCTCAGAAATAGTTGAATACACAGATGCTATAGCAGGTGCAGACTGGGCTTGGTAAAAAGCATAATAGCTTGAACTTTATTGATCCATTATAAAAAAAAAAAAAAACGTTAACATACATACAAGTATGATATGAGAGACCTCCAGATAGAGGCAAGTGCTGTCTATGGAGCTATCCCGCCGACGCGTTTTGGGTCACGTGACCCTTACTCATGGCTTACTCAGCATGCACCGGCTCCTCAGGTCGCTATAGCTACAGACCTGTTCAACCTCTCCTGATAGGCTGCCAGCACTGGTCACTATAGCTACAGACCTGTTCAGTCTCTCCTGATAGGCTGCCAGCCCTGGTTGCTATAGCTACAGACCTGGCTTCTACTGCAGCCTAGTGGAAGCCAGTACACACGACCCTGAATTCAAAATGAAACCAAGAAAACAGGACTGAGGTAAGATGAATCAATGTAGTGAGACAACCAAGGCTGTGGAGTCGGAGTCGGTGCCTTTTTTGCAGGAGTCGGAGTCGTCATAAAAGGGACCGACTCCGACTCCCAAAATATATAATAAGTTGGTCTAGTTAGTTCGATGCAGTGCAAAGAGCAAGAGGAATTTGGCCCGGCCATTGCTACTGCTCCCATATCTTCAGCCTCATCACATGAGGAGTGTAAGTGATGACATGGAGCAGGCAAAGCGCTGCCCCCAGGGGAGAAGATCCCGCCCCCAGGGCAAACAGATTTCAGAAACATTTTTCACCTGCTTTCAAAGAAGTAGCAGAGATCAACCATTCATCAAAACTGACTGTGGCTTAGGCAATTCCTTTATACCCTGACATTGTTAGAGATGTTGCCCCTGTGGTCACCGCTTTGCCCCCAAGTTAGTGTAGAGAGGCCGTTCTCTAGCCTGGAAATAATGAGATCAGATGTGAGGTCATGTATGCAGGATCTGATGGAGGCAATACTATTTCTCAGAACAAATTCAGAGACTCCACAAATGTTCCTGCAGTGTTTTGCATATTTACCATTTTTTTGTGTTCTAAAGTCATATCCAATAAATATATTTTACACTGACAAGCAAAATGGTAACAATGTTTTAAACTTTTGTGACTTTCAGGCTCCATATCTCACCATCCACTACAGCTTTGTACATGAGGCTACTGTAATTTTATATACAGTCACCTTACCTATCTTATACATAAATTTGACTTGCAAGTATTTAGCATCTGCTTAGTTCTCAGATTCTTTCCTGTAACTGCATTGTTACTGTTCTGCTCCTAAAAATCAAAATGTTAATTTTTATTAACTTGTTAGTATTTGGTAAATCCACCTTTTGGTTTTCAATACTGCCTGAATCCTTCTGGGCTCTGAATCAGATTCAAGCAGGTCTTAACTAAAATCTGCTCCCAGGTCTCTTCTACACATTCCCAGTGTTGGTGCAGGCTGGACTTGGATACAAATACAGCTTTTTCTTCAACTCTACCCACAATTGTTCATAACATTGTTACTCTCTTGCTTGTCGGTGTCTGTTCTACCTAAATAGCTTGATTATTGTATCGTAAGGTGATAAACAGCCTGATGTGACCATTTTACTACAGTAAAGTTATCACTTAAACATGCGCCGTGTATGAGGGAGTCAGGAGTCGGAGTCAGGAGTCGGATTCGGGAGTCGGAGGTTTGGGAAATTGAGGAGTCGGGGCTTTGGCTTGCCGACTCCATAGCCCTGGAGACAACCCCTTTAAGCCTTCCTTTTTTACTCACATCCAAAGGTACAGTCAGAGCTCTGGATTTGCATTACTAGCGCTGTAAAGCGTACGGATCATTATTCACTTTCGCTGTGTCACATGTCTGACAGCACATACTGTAGGTGAACCACAAGGACACAGCAGTTGTGATTACACTGGATGTGACTGGAGCAGAAACCATTGATTGCGGAAAATAAAATATAGAACAATAAACTTACTTTTTCTTTCTACCTCCCCTGCAGAGATGGTTTGGCCACTGTTACCACCACGATAGACTTGGAGAGCATCCAGAAGATCAACTTCCAGGGTAAACTCAGAGTCCCATTCGTAATTCTCATCCACAGATGTGTTCCTCCTGAACAAAGCGTTGAAGTTGGAGAGAATGTTTTATACATTTTTACATTTGACAAAAGTTGCACATTTTAAATTACTTTGGATGGAAAAAAAAAAATAATCTGCATATTTACACAATTCTATTCTTGTACATAGTAGGCGGTATTGTAGTAAAACACACCCAATAGGTGTAGGATCAGCTCACCCAACTCTAATATGGATCGTCCCAGCTGAGGCAGGGTAATGGCGGAGCCAACGCCTCACTATATCCAAAGAAAAAAGTAGGAACCAGGTTCCTGCTTGGCAGGGTCCATTAAAACAGAGATATCTTTTTTAGAATCCTTTTAAAATCCACACAGCATGATAAACGACACACGCAGGTCAGTACTCGTATATCAATGATACATTATAGTAACCAGACAGATGTGATGCATCCTTACCCATAGTCAGACTATGCATCATATCTGAAACGCGTCAGTCTGGTTACTATAATGTATTAAAACGGACCCTACCAAGCAAGAAGCTGGTCCCTACTTTTCACTTTGCAGTATTATAGTAGTAATATTTTTGTACATAGGGGACAGTATTACAGTAGTTATATTCTTGTACATAGGGAGCAGTATTATAGTAGTTATATTCTTGTACATAGGGGGTAGTATTATAGTAGTTATATTCTTGTACATAGGGAGCAGTATTATAGTAGTTATATTCTTGTACATATGGGGCAGTATTATAGTAGTTATATTCTTGTACATAGGGGTAGTATTAGAGTAGTTATATTCTTGTACATAGAGGCCAGTATTAAAGTAGTTATATTCTTGTACATATGGGGCAGTATTATAGTAGTTATAGTCTTGTACATAGGGAGCAGTATTATAGTAGTTATATTCTTGTACATAGGGGGCAGTATTACAGTAGTTATATTCTTGTACATAGGGGGCAGTATTACAGTAGTTATATTCTTGTACAAGAATATAACTACTGTAATACTGCCCCCTATGTACAAGAATATAACTACTATAATACTGCCCCCTATGTACAAGAATATAACTACTATAATACTGCCCCCTATGTACAAGAATATTATAGTAGTTATATTCTTGTACATAGGGGGCAGTATTACAGTAGTTATATTCTTGTACATAGGGGGCAGTATTATAGTAGTTATATTCTTGTACATAGGGGGCAGTATTACAGTAGTTATATTCTTGTACATAGGGGGTAGTATTATAGTAGTTATATTCTTGTACATAGAGGCCAGTATTAAAGTAGTTATATTCTTGTACATATGGGGCAGTATTATAGTAGTTATATTCTTGTACATATGGGGCAGTATTATAGTAGTTATATTCTTGTACATAGGGGGTAGTATTACAGTAGTTATATTCTTGTACATAGGGGATAGTATTATAGTAGTTATATTCTTGTACATAGGAGGCAGTATTATAGTAGTTATATTCTTGTACATAGGGGGCAGTATTATAGTAGTTATATTCTTGTACATAGGGGCAGTATTATAGTAGTTATATTCTTGTACATAGGGGCACTATTATAGTAATTATATTCTTGTACATAGCAGTATTATAGTAGTTATATTCCTGTACATAGGGGCAGTATTATAGTAGTTATATTCTTGTACATAGGAAGCAGTATTATAGTAGTTATATATTCTTGTACATAGAGGGCAGTAATATAGGAGTTATATTCTTGTACATAGGAGCAGTATTACAGCAGTTATATTCTTGTACAAAGGGGGCAGTATTAAAGTAGTTATATTCCTGTACATAGGGGGCAGTGTTACAGTAGTTGTATAGATTTGCCATTCTATGTACAAAACAATACTTACACAAGTATGTAGTGGCAATGTCAAATATATAGCACATTGTCACTTCCCTGCACTGCCACCCACCTTCCCACTTAGCAGCTCATACATTGTACAGCAGCAGGGGGTGACCATAAGCACATGAGAATTTGGGCAAAAACAATTATACAAATGTTTCTATGATGTAGTCATTACACCACAATATAAATCACTCTTCATTGTTACTGAAAGGGCAGATTGCCCAAACATTACAATCCTAATTACTAAAAATTGTGGTCACCAACATAATCACCAAAATAAGTGACATTCAGCAAGTCTCGCGGGAGCCATATGTTAGAGTTCTTCCGTGTACTTTTGTGGTGGATAGCAGCAATTTTCCTTACCTGTTGCTTACAGTTGCCAACAAAGAGTCCTTTCTCTGTCTATAGTCCTCAGCACTGGAGCCCTGGGAGCCCCCTCCACTGTACCAACTAGATGTTTCGCCCAATGGTGAGTTGAGGTAGCTGCCCCCCACAGACTGTGCCAACGATGGGGGTCTAAGGAACGAAACACTTCCTCTGCCGCTGCTCTGGCTGGTGAGACTGCTCCGCATTACCTTTTCCGAGCCATGCAAAAAGAGGGATCTGTCTACTGGTGGCCTCTGTTTTTCCAGAACATGGAAGTCTGTGAACACGGAGAGTGGTTGGTCCTTTAAAGGACATTCAAAATGAGAAGGATTATGGTGGCCAACTCTACTGTCCAGATGGGCATTTCCATGGTCCCAGTGTGCTCTTTGCCCTACCTTCAATCGTTCAGCATTTTCATGGGGTTGAGTCCACATGAGACTACCAGGTAAGATTGCTTTTGCAGGTCCCAAATTAGGCTCGGGTGGTTTCAAAAATGACTTAACAGGCACAGGTTGCTCTTGTTTGCAGCTCAAGTAGTCAAGAGACAACAACTGGTGGGGGGCACATGGAGATTCTTCTTTGCGAACCCCAATTGTGCCATCAACATCCATCAATGTCCTATCATCCAAATGTACATTGTTGGAGGACTCTTTGTTATCAGTCTCTGAAGAGCTTGCCACCGATGTTCTGGTCTGAACCTCGTCTTGCACCGGCCAGTCTCCATCCACACTCATCTCCTTAAAGAAAGGTAAACTCAAGTATTGGAGAATGCCACTCTGGGTGGACAAGCTGTGCCTCAGTTGGCTCGCTTGGTCACTGAGGCCTAGGGGTTTCTGTAAGAGTAAAGAAGGTGCTCTAATTACTGTGCTCAAGGAGGAGAAACAGTCCGTCTCCGATTCTCGGAGTGTAGAAATAGTCCTCTCCATTTCACCTTCCATTGGAGCAGATTCCCCACATCGCGCCTCTTCTACTTGACTGTACGGAAGGTTTACAGAAGAAGTCACGGGGCTAATGTCTGGAATTCGAAAAGGTTTGGCCTCATCCAATGGGCTGCTGCTGCAACCAAAGTATCTCCCTTGACGGTAACCCGAATCTCTGGCTTCCTTACGAGCCTGACCTGTGGCCTTTGGTCTCATCTTTACTTCATCCCTCCAGGATTCAGCAGGTCGCTCAGGTAGTTGACAAACCTGCAAGTATGTTTTGGCCTGTGAGCATTGGCTCAGGTCAGAGGAGTCCCTGGCATTGAATTCCGGATAGAGGTCAGTCTCCGTCACATATGGAAAGCCTCGGATGCTTCCTCTATTCGGCCGAGTGTCAGTCTCCACCACAAAACGCCCGTCGGGTCCACGGCTTATCCTCTCCAAAGGAACACACTCTCCGACATGGCTCTCGTAAATGGTGTATTTGCCACTTGTGCAGCTCCCATGGCTCACACCAAGGTTATTCACAGTCCTCTCACCCAAGTGGAGAGACTTGCGGAAGCTTTCATATGGCGAAACTTGAAGCTTGAGCCTCACGAGACTGTCGGGGCTGTTAGAACCATTAGTATTTCTGAGAAATAAAATTTTAAAAAATTACAAAAACATGACTGTAAAAAAAATAAATAAAAAAGGGTGAAAATGTCACTAAAAAGTGGTGCTAATGACTAAATGTGCTAGAAGTTAAAAACCGAGTGTAGAACTGTCTTAGCTATCACTCCAGAGGGAAATCTTTCATCGAGGATGCGAATGACTTCTTATCAATTCAGCCTTTGTAATGATGCCAAAGGCAGGACAGATATGGAGGTTCACATATTAATTCTAAAAGTGGCAACTTTTTGACAAAAACACGAATTAACCCAGAGCAACCGACCAAAATGTATAAGTATATAGTTGCCAAGGATTAAATCAACATAATATTACATCAAAAACATATCAGACCAACTCAGGGGACAATAAAATTTAATTTTCTCGTGATTTGAGATGCTTAAAGGGGTTTTACCATTATAGACTTTGATGGCTTATCGCTTGGATATGTCAACCAAGTCTGATAAGTACGGGTCCTACCTCTGAGATCTGCATCTATCTCAGGAACGGGCCCCTGCAAGCTGCGGAGCAGACTGGAAAGCCAGCCACACTTGCACAGGTACTCTCCATTCTGTCCTATGGGAGTTCCCAGTACAGGGGAGCGCTGTGTGCTCCATTCTGCTCTATGGGAGTTCCCAGTACAGGGGAGCGCTGTGTTCTCCATTCTGTCCTATGGGAGTTCCCAGTACAGGGGAGCGCTGTGTTCTCCATTCTGTCCTATGGGAGTTCCCAGTACAGGGGAGCGCTGTGTTCTCCATTCTGTCCTATGGGAGTTCCAAGCAGAGCCAAACATTATGCTCCTCTGTACCGGGAACGCCCATAGAACAAAATGGAGAGAACACAGCGCTCCCCTGTACTGGGAACTCCCATAGAGGAGAATGGAGAACACAGCGCTCCCCTGTACTGGGAACTCCTATAGAACAGAATGGAGAACACAGTGCTCCCCTGTACTGGGAACTCCCATAGAACAGAATGGAGAGTAACTATGCTGGTGGCTCACCAGTCTGCTCTGTCACTTTTGAGGGCACGTTTCCAAGATAGGTACAGGTCCCAGAGGTGACCTTGATGGCATATCCCAGCGATATGCCACCAAAGTATATGATGAGAAAACCCCTATAAGACAGATGAACCTTTGTTAAGCTTTGAAAAGCTTCAAAGTCCCCGTGATCAGACTATAGGTCAACACTGACACTAAAGTCTAGGCGAAGGAGATGTATGATCATGAGGACACAATACTGTTAACTTTAGACTTGCAACCACCATGTGTCTACACCAGCAGGATCTGCCGATCCTTAAATTGGTGGCTGGAGCATAAAGACATAGCGAATGATCGAAGCTACAGACAGGCAGCATGAAATGAGTGAACGGGAAGTGACGTATGAGCATGAAGACACTTACTGTGAAGGAGAAGCTTTCTTGGGTTGGGAGAAGACCATTGGTGCATCTGGAAGGTTATGAGAACACAACAGGGATCAATGAGGAGTAGAACTCGAGCCCATGTGACCTGTACGTCTAGTGACCTATGTATCATCTTGATGTATCTAAGCTATCCAAAGAATTTAATCCCAAATACACGCAGTTCTAACCCCAGCCAAGGCATCTTAGAAGCCTTTGATTTGCAGATTGTATTGCACATAAACATCTCTATTAGCTTCACAGCCAGAAAGTTACAAGAAGATAAATTACTACATGCCTTAGCACAAAAAATAAAATTTGGCAATATTAGCTCAGACGAGAAGTGGAGGTGTTGCCCATGATATCCGCTATATCACTACATTAACTTTTCTCACCATCGGTAGGAAAGAAACTTAAAGGGGTTGTCTCGCTACATTGATTCCTCTCACCTCTGTCCTGTTTTCTTGGTTTTGAATTCAGGGGCGTGTTTATTGGCTTCTACTAGGCTGCAGTAGATGCCAGGTCTGTAGCTATAGCAACCAGCACTGGCAGCCTATCAGGAGAGATTGAACAGGTCTGTAGCTATAGCAACCAGTGCTGGCAGCCTATCAGGATAGATCAAACAGGTCTGTAGCTATATCAACCAGCACTGGCAGCCTATCAGGATAGATCAAACAGGTCTGTAGCTATAGCAACCAGTGCTGAAAGCCTATCAGGAGAGAGTTAACAGGTCTGTAGCTATAGCGACCTGAGAAGCTGAAGCAGCCCATACAAGAGGGGATATCTAGGAATAGGTAGGACACTGTTAATGGATACAAATTGCAAAGTGACTTGTTTTTGCAAGAATTTTAATATAAAAAGCAGTAATTCTTGTAGTGAGACAACCCCTTTAAGCTTGGTTGGTTGCGGAAAGCAACACCTCCATTATTGTCTGCACTGGCTTTCATTCGTGAAGTCCTATGTACAGATGTAGCAGAGCTGAGTTTGTCCGTTTGCACCATGTTGTATTTTCAGTGGGCTAAACTTCACAAGAGGAGCAAGTAGGTGACCTTCAGCAGGGCTACATCTGTATTCTTAATAATGCTAACATCAAGCACTAAGTCTTAGCTAACCTATCCACATGCAATTAAATTGGTCAACTGCTTTCGAAAATCTAAGACCATGCTTTTGATTTCTGGTCACGGATCCGCCGTAAAAGCATATTGCTAATAGTGTGATTTTCAGTACCTCAATCACATCTTCTGGAAGCTTAGATCTGAATTTGCCCTTAATCATTACAGTACAAATTGAAGCTGCTTGAAATTACAGCAAATCCTCTGTATTGTGGGCCCAAGGTGGGAATAATTGACATTTAGAAGCAGATATTGAAGTTTTATCCTAAAGCCTCTGTGTGACATGAAAAAAAGACCTCGAAAATCTTGCGGTCCCCTATGCTCCAGATCCACGGATATGAATGTTCCAACATGTTTAGGAATATGACAGGGGGACATGCAGGGGGAACACAAAAGCAGGGGCCACATAATGTATACAACAAATTAAAGAAATACATAGACCCCACACAGGCTGGACGCACACTCCAATCCCCAAAAAATAAAATATAATAATACAATGTTCAAGTGGAGCTGATGAATGGTAGACAAATCACTGTGGTGTCGCCAAACTCATGCATATCTGCAGCCATGGAGTAATGGAATGATTCAAGTGGAGCCTTTGGCCCTGAAGACAAGGGTTGTATATGCGTCAGAGAAACAATGAGATACCTTACATATCTGAGGAACTAAATATTTGGGAACTGAGCATGAATTATGATTTTCTACTGTAATCGGTCTGAACTAGCAGCAGATTCCTTTGGGCAGTAGCGCTACAGCCTTTAGGAGGACATGAAAAGAGAATGATATAGTCACGCGTAGCTTTGTGAAGTAGAAATCAGTGTCTGTATGATGTTTGTGATACTTCTTGTACTATACTTGTGTTATAGTCTATTTCTACAAATGTGTCATTTTAAACCACAAACATACACATAATGATGTAAGAGCTGAGCTAATTCCTTTACCAGGTCACAAAATCAAAACTATATTTTTCTGTGTCACGAAATTCCAGCCTTTGGCTTGAGAAATTTAGAAATTCTGAATTTTTCCATAATAATGTAGACTGTATTTGGTCTAAATTTAACACCAATTACTCTTCCCATTCCATGTGGTTAAACTTTCTGTAAGTAAAGCTGACCAAACATAAAAAGATTTGCTTCCTTTTAGACAAGCGTTCTAAAGTTCATCATCAGACATATCCACAGTAAGATATTAAAAATACTTGGGGGTTTGTCCCCGGGAAATTAGCAGATTTACCTTAAAATTTTGGGCCCGAGAAAATGGCGGGTTTTTTACGGATAGTAAAAAAGTTTTAACCTTTTTAATTATGATGAAAAAACTTGGGGGTTTGTCGGGGATGGGAACCGATTTCAACTTTAAAAGTTCATCATGACTAGAAGAAAAAAACTTGGGGTTCTGTCCCGGAAAGTAGCAGATTTCATACTTAAAATTAGTGACTGGAAAAACTTTGGGGGGTTTGTACAGGGGTAGTAAGAGATTTAACCTTATAAATTACTGACTGAGAAAAACTTGGGGGTTTGTCCGGGATGGTAATCCGATTTCAACTTTAAAATTAGTGACTGAGAAAAACTTGGGCGTCTGTCCGGGATAGTAAGCAAATTTCAACCTTAAAATTAGTGACTGAGAAAAACTTGGGGGTTTGTCCGGGATAGTAAGCAGATTTCAAACTTTATAAATTATTTGACTGGGGGAAAAAAAACTGCGGCTGGGTTTTCCGGGATAGTAAGCAGATTTCTACCTTATAATTACTGACTGAGAAAAACTTGGGGTTCTTTCTGGGATAGTAAGCAAATTTTAACCTTAAAATTAGTGACTGAGAAAAACTTGGGGGTTTGTCCGGGATAGTAAGCAGATTTCTACCTTAAAATTAGTGACTGAGAAAAACTGGCGGGTTTGTACGGGATATTAAGAGGATTTCTACCTTATAATTACTGACTGAGAAAAACTTGGGGTTCTGTCCGGGATAGTAGCAGATTTCAACCTTAAAATTTGTGACGGAGAAAAACTTGGGGGTTTGTCCGGGATGGTAAGCAGATTTATGACTTATTGGGATGATCATAAAAATAGATGCAAAGACTCAGTCAAAAAGTTTCTGTGCAGCTACAGCTAGCCTGACTTGAAACACATTCTTTTCCCTTTCCTTATCAGCATACATAACATTTTGGGCTATGTAAATCTTCCTCCTTGTTACTGTACATAAAGGAGATGGTTAAGATGACTATTAAGGAAAACTGGAATTGTTATTAGTAACCAACAATCACATCCTTCATTTGTTGGTTTATCCTGGGGAAAAGTAACTGGTTGCTGTAGGCCGCTGCTCCAGTATTCCTTTCTACATAATGTATACAACAAATTAAAGAAATACATCAGCCTTGCTTTCCCTAAAAATAGCTTCTGTGACATCAGTTATCTAGACTGGAAGACCTATGCAAGCCATGGCCATAAACCTTCTCTCGCACCATTCTCTGTCCCACATATTCTGGTCCTCCTCTGGAACTTGCATCACTACAATATTCCTACCAGTCCCGTATCCCGGATGTAACCTCTAAAACCCAACCTCACCCGTTATCATGACTTTTTCATCTTGGCCGGTAAATTTGACTATTGACCAATGCTTTTCACCAGATGTGCAAAGCAGAAATAGCTCCTTGACTGTTCCATATTATTATGCAGCCACAATCTATCATTGTAGGTGTATCTTGTCAGCTAAGTCTTATCACCTATCCATCAACACTGCACAAATATGGAGTCTAACTATATTGGAGAGGTTTCTAATCACTATCAAGGCTTCACTATCAATATGTAGACTACTCCTGTCACACGTCCGGTAAGGATCTGGACAGGGACGTGTTGCTTTAATGATGGGGGCGCTTCTTGCTCGTAGCTAGCTGAATGGTTCTTTTCCTATCTTACCTTGTTGCCTCCGTTTGCGCCTTCGTCTGGCTCTGCGTTGATTCATCAAACAGGCCACTATAGTGCTGAGGATAATCGCCAGGGTAAGGAAACAGGCACCTCCGACTACACCCGCCATCAGGGACTTCTGCTGAACCTCTGGGGGCTCCGTCTGGGAGGGGTACACCTTCATCCCTGCAGGATCGTGCAGAACAAGATATTAGAGGAGAAGTACAAGCCACAGACCATAAGCCAAGGTAAGAGGTAAGTCCATCGAATTGTTCCCACATTGCCCATGGTCAGGAACAGGGGTAAGCGTCCCGGTCAGGAAGTGGATACGAAGAAGCAGTCATGTCAAACATGCGGCTTCATAGAGTAATATCTCCCATAATACCACAGGGAAAATACTTTGTACTATAACCCGTTACCATTCTGTCGGATTTTACAAGAAAAAAATATCTGGAAATCATAATTAGTGTTTGTAGGGTCTTTATAGAAAGATGTAGGCAGTACGTTTGTCGTATCACAGCTCATCTCATATATTGCTCTACATCAGGGGTTTCCAGCTCATTTTCCTTGATGGCCACATCAACATTACGGTTGACCTCAAACGGTGGTGGTGCACCACGTGGTCAGTAAGTGGCCAAAATGTCCCTTATAGGAGTTTTCTCACTACAAAGATTAGCTTTCAACATGCCTCTTGCTTTCTGCCTTCTTTTCTCTGCCTTTCTTACTGAAAAGCAATCCTAAAGGTCACCATGCCCAGAGATCCACCAGGCCCAGAGATCCACCAGGCCCAGAGATCCACCAGGCGCTTTGCCTGCTCCCCTGCCGTTCAGTCCAAGTGGCTTTTCAGTATATCACACATATCTTACAATTACTTGACTCTTCTGTGGCTTGCAGAGCTTGAAGCAAAGTATTTGTATATTGTGCCATCTGGTGGTGAATTTTAGTACAGTGTAAAGATTTTAAAGGACCCGAGGGTGAAAAGTATCCCCAATTTTATAAAAAAAAACTGCTCCAAATGTGCTCTGTGTGGCGGACTGTTCTACTGTCATGTGTCCACAGATATTTCAGGTAATATAATCACTTAATGTTAGCCCAGTAGAAGCGACGCATGTCTTCTCCACTCACCTGCTGTAGAGATATTGACCGAATTACTGGGATCGCTGATGTAATCTCCAGCAAATGCCACCAGGCGGAACTCATACATGGCGTCCTGGAAATGAATTAGGTAATGTTTTAGTTCAGGGCTGTATCACCCATCATTGCTACACCCAGGACCCAGACGATGTCATGGAAGCTAGGTACAGGCACAGCTGGGGTTGTGGTTCCATTTCCATCAACAAAAACAGAGAAACAATCCCACAATGCAGGGATAAGTACCGTTCCCCAATAACACGTTAACTATATCAGATAGGGAGAAAAAACTAAAAAATAACTTTTATTAAATATATGATTAAAATGTAAACACCAGGCCGAAAACAAACAAGGAGTGCACTCAATAGAAAATCCCTACAAAGTCTAAATGAAAACCTAACCTGTCAAAAAAAACGGGATGATCGTCCCAACAAGGACGCTCCCGTCCGGAACCTAACCCTTACACCAATCTGACCCTATGCACCCCATGTCCCAACATGTTTCAACCCTCCCAAGATGTCAAAAAATGGTTTCCTCAGGGGACAATTTGTAAAGGGAGAAGAATATATACAAGGGGTCTATATAATCATAAAACAAGGGTATTACAGAGTATATAGTCACTAATAAAACAAGGGTATAAGAGATAGGAGGATGTGGAAAGTGCACCAATAATACCAGCACCACACACCTCAAATAAACACCCAAATTGTGCACCTAAACATAAAAGTAAAATATGCAGCCACAACAAGAATGATACTACCTAAGGAGTGTGGTATCAATAGTCCAGAAAAGATAATTGGACTCAGGAATAGACTTATGTCACAGGGAGACTTACAGACCGCACAAGGGGGAAGTGTCCACCGATAGGGATTGTCTCAATAACAAGACACTCACTGATGCCAAATACAGTGTCACGACATCTTACCAAAACATGGCGATATCGCCTAGAAATGGACAAGTTTATCTATAAGACAAAGGAGATAAAAATCTCGTCAACTTTGAGAAAGACCATGCAATCTTCCAAAAGATAAAGTGATGAAATAGAGAATTACGCTCAATATGGTGGATAAGAAATCACCTGCAAGTTCCTTCCACAGATGTCCGGTAGCGGCAATCAATGCCACTCATATGTGTATCGCGCCGGACGCCCACATATGAGTGGCATTGATACTCTGTAATACCCTTGTTTTATGATTATATAGACCCCTTGTATATATTCTTCTCCCTTTACAAATTGTCCCCTGAGGAAACCATTTTTTGACATCTTGGGAGGGTTGAAACATGTTGGGACATGGGGTGCATAGGGTCAGATTAGTGTAAGGGTTAGGTTCCGGACGGGAGCGTCCTTGTTGGGATGATCATCCCGTTTTTTTGACAGGTTAGGTTTTCATTTAGACTTTGTAGGGATTTTCTTTTGAGTGCACTCCTTGTCTGTTTTCGGCCTGGTGTTTACATTTTAATCATATATTGAATAAAAGTTATTTTTTAGTTTTTTCTCCCTATCTGATATAGTCAATTTCCATCAAGCACAACATCTGCAAGAAGTTTGTATGTTCTCCCTGTGTTTGCCTAGACTTCCTTACCTGCAGCTGCATATAGGATATCTGACTGATGCAACAGCCATTAGTAGTGTCTTTTAGGTACACTGTAGTAACAGTAATTTTTAATACCTGCAGCTGCATACAGGATATCTGACTGATGTAACAGCCAGCAGTAGTGTTATTTAGATACACTGTAGTGTCAGTAACTTTACTTGCCTGTAGCTGCATACAGGATAACTGATGCAACAGCCATTAGTAGTGTCTATTAGGTACACTGTAGTGATACTAACTTTGCTTACCTGCAGCAGCATACAGGATATCTGACTGATGCAACAGCAATTAGTCGTGTCTTTTAGGTACACTGTAAAGATACTAACTTTGCTTACCTGCAGCTGCATGCAGGATTTCTGGATGATGCAACTGTCATTAGGAATTTAAAGACCCTAAATAGCGCTTTAATAATTCCATTTATACTATCCGTGTTTTTACACGGAAACCTGTGTATACTGTACACCTAATAGCAATTCCTAATGACTGTTGCATTAGCCAGAAATCCAGTATGCAGCTGCAGGTAAGCAAAGTTACTGGCACTACAGTGTACCTAAAAGACACTACTAATCTTTGTTGCATCAGTCACATATCCTGTATCCAGCTGCAGGTGAGCAAAGTTACTGGCACTACAGTGTACCTAAAAGACACTACTAATGGCTGTTGCATCAGTCACATATCCTGTATGCAGCTGCAGGTAAGCAAAGTTACCAGCACTACAGTGTACCTAAAAGACACTACTAATGGCTGTTGCATTAGTCAGAAATCCTGTATGCAGCTGCAGGTAAGTAGAGTTACTGGTACTACGGCATAGCTAAAAGCCATTTCTAATGAACTTAAGGAAAAACAAAAACTGGAGTGCTCCTTTAAGTACCTCACTAATAACTTCAGGTGTAGAACCACTGCCGGGTCTTGTCCTATGTTGACAGCAGGGCATTGTGCACTAATTGGTGACCTGCCACTTCTCCATGTGACTATGTCCTAGGTTTACTGCTTCCCATGACAACTATTTGATCTGTGCCCCTCTCTCACCTTGACCAGTCCAGGAACGAGCAGCTGGGTCTGGGTTGTGGGGATGGCATCATCAAGTAGCTCCCAGTCTCCCTCGTCCCGCCGGCACTCTAGGCCATATCCACGCAGAGGATACACGGAGCGTAGAGGAGGTGCCCATGTCAGCAGCACTCCGCGGGACGTCTCGTTGGCAGCCAGGTCGCGAGGCGGGGTGTTGATATCTCTAGAGTCTGTGGTGGGTACAGGAGGAGGCAATGTGGTGGGTGGGACACCTGAGAGGCCAAAATAGTAGTGATTATTGAAGACAGAGAAAGAGATTAGGAGCGGCGAGACGGAAAGAGGGGGACCACCGGCACCGAGGAAAGCGGAAGGTAGACAGACAGCAGTGGAGGGTTCGACTATGTTCCATATACTCACTGAGAGGGGACGCTGTTACAATCTCACTGAACGGGCCGCTCCCCAGCTTGTTCTGAGACAAAACACTGAACTGGTAGGGGCTGTCGGCCTGCAGGTTCTCCACCACCAGGGAACTGGCTCCGACCGGCGCCGAAAGGGAGATCCATTCATGGTGACCATGAGACAGTCGCTTTACCCTGACGGCAGCACAAGAGACATCCAACAGTGAGCAGAGACAACTGCTGCCCGGAAGAGTCATAATGCAATGTCCTGATTGTGGCCTGTCCTTAGAGGAGAACTCCACTTAAGGTTTAAACAGAACCTGTCACCACTCCTGACATGTACTCCTCATGAAATAGTAATTCTGGAGAATTCTGCCTTGTGACATTCCTCTGTTATTCCTCTGGAAATGTCTCAATAAATTGACAAGTGGGCGTTCCCATTCTTATTGTCAAACTGGTGTATGTCTAATAGACAAATGGGCGTCCCCATTCTTATGGTCAAACTGGTGTATGTCTAGTAGACAAGTGGGTGTTCCCATTGTTATTGTCTACTACACATTCACCAGTTTGACAAGTGAATGCCATACTGGTGTATGTCTTGTAGACGAATGGGCATCCTCATTCTTATGGTCAAACTGGTGTATGTCTAGTAGACAAGTGGGTGTTCTCATTGTTATTGTCTACTAGACATTTACCAGTTTGACAAGTGGGCATTCCCATTCTTATTGTCAAACTGGAATAGTCTAGTAGACAAATGGGCGTTCCATCATTGTTGTCAAACTGGTGTATGTCTAGTAGACAAGTGGGTGTTCCCATTGTTATTGTCTACTACACATTCACCAGTTTGACAAGTGAATGCCATACTGGTGTATGTCTGTAGACGAATGGGCATCCTCATTCTTATGGTCATATGTGTATGTCTAGTAGACAAGTGGGTGTTCCCATTGTTATTGTCTACTACACATTCACCAGTTTGACAAGTGAATGCCATACTGGTGTATGTCTTGTAGACGAATGGGCATCCTCATTCTTATGGTCAAACTGGTGTATGTCTAGTAGACAAGTGGGTGTTCCCATTGTTATTGTCTACTACACATTCACCAGTTTGACAAGTGAATGCCATACTGGTGTATGTCTTGTAGACGAATGGGCATCCTCATTCTTATGGTCAAACTGGTGTATGTCTAGTAGACAAGTGGGTGTTCCCATTCTTATTGTCAAACTGGTGTAGGTCTAGTTAACATAACCAATTTGACAATTTGAAATTTTCAGGAGGAGTAACAGAGGAATGGCACAAGTTAGAAGTGAATAATAAAGTAATCTCTTCAATAACAGCAAGCAAAGATGTGAAAAAAGACATCTGCTGCACAAAATACACTAGAAGGTTGTAGAAGATCATCATATAACCATTTAAGAGGATCGGTCACCCCGCCTGCCGTGTCTATGTTAGAAAATACTTGGGATCCGCATGAAATAACAATTCTGCTTTGTACTGTTCTTCCAACAAATTTATGAATAAATTGACAACTGGGCGTTACCATTCCGGGTGTGTCCACACAGTTTCCCTGTCAATCAGTGTAGACCTTGTCAGGAGGGGTGACAGATGTGTGTGTATATACCTGTAAGAACACATAATCACACACAAGGGGGGGGACATTTATCACAGCAGAGGTGCACATCCCTGTAATAGGCAACGTTCAGCCAGTAGTTCATAGGGACTTCACAGTGTGGTCACAATGCAAATTTTAATAAATTTTCAAAAAGAACAGTTTTCAAAATCGTCATAAATTCTGTATAAATATTTTTGTAAATATTTGTTCTATAAACGCAGCCTCTGCTCGTGGTAAGTGATCCCCTGGACACACAAGTAATCTACATTTACCACACACTACTCAGTTAGCAAACCACGGTGTTAGAGAGATGAATCTGTGTTATGCACAAAACTAAAAATTAAAAAAGTGACTTTTACCTGTATAAAGTGAACTAAGGCTGAATGAGCGCACATAATCATCCACAAGCCAGCAATTTACCACATCTCTTAGTGACAACTAATATGGCCGCCATCGTAGTGGTCACCCAGCTTTCCAGACTTATGATAGAAAATCTGTCTAGCTATGCAGACTGGAAAGCTAAGCAAAAACCCCTGTGGCCTCTGCATGGAAAATGTCGGCCATTCAAATAATGTTATGCATGCACAAGCGGGGTCATATTAGAGGCTTTTAGCACCTGTGCCTCACACCTCAGTGAGGTTGACACTGACATTTAAGTGAATTCATAAAAATTGCTAGACATGCAAAATAGTATGGGTCATTTTTAAAAATTCAATTTTTGTTTATTTTTGTAAAAGAAAAATTAAATTGAGAAAATATTCATAATTAGAATTTTTTTCTCATCATTTTCGGTTTAGGTATGAACACAAAGAAAAGTGATGGTGTGGAGCTGACCAGTCATGCTACATGTGATTCCTGTCCCAGAAGAGAGGAGGCTGCCCCCAGGCCGTGTAATGAAGCATGCCAGGCCACCATGTATGAATGGAGATACATCTCTGTCCTATGTTAGTAGAAAGAGACTCACAGTGGGGCATACCAAACGCTTAACCTCTGGAAGTAACCTCCGTCGAAGCCGGCCACCCCGGTGTTGTTCACCGCCGCGACCAGCGCCGGGGCCGAAACATTGCTCACCGCGTGGGGGCTGGTGCCTGCAAAGAGTCGTAGGAGTCACAGCATTTGTATTGTACAAGATGAAAACACAGGTAAAAAAAAAAAAAAAATGCTGATCTTACAAAATGTCGATTTTTCCGAAATATTCTCCTTCTATCATATAACCCTATATATCACAGAGCTCAGCTTCTCTCCTCTATTATATAGCCCTATATATCACAGAGCTCAGCTTCTCTCCTCTATCATATAACCCTATAATCACAGAGCTCAGCTCCTCTCCTCTATCATATACAGGGCCGCCGTTAGGGCAGTATAACCAGTACTGCTCTACGGGGGCCCGGCCGGTCTGTGAAGCCAGGGGGCCCCCTCCGGGGGCGGGTTTCCCCCCCCCTTGCTTCACAGGGGCGATCTTAATTGTAAGCACGTCAGTGCGACGCGCATACAATTAAGATGAACTGCAGCGGCACGATGCAAGTGACGTCATCGGCGCCGCCTGCCGAGCTTCCTGTCATAGGCCCCAACCTAAAGCAGCAGGCTTGGGCCTGGAGCAGACGGAGTTTGCTGGGGGAGCCGGAAAAGGTGAGTAATTAGTTTACGGAGGGGTGGGGGGCCTAAGTAACAAGAGGGAGGAGAAACTGTTCTGCCTATAGGGGGCCCTAAAGACTGGGGGGGGGGGAATATTTGCCTACAGTGGGCTCTAAAGACTGGGGGGGAACTTTGCCTACAGGGGAGCCCTAAAGACTGGGGGGGGGAACTAATTTGCCTACAGGGGGGGCCCTAAAGACTGGGGGGGGGGGACTATTTGTCTACAGGGGATCCTAAAGACTGGGGGGGGGACTATTTGCCTACAGAGCCCTAAAGACTGGGGGAGACTATTCTGCCTATCAGGGGGCCCTAATCTACAGAGGGCCCTATTCTACCACAGGGGTGGCCTAAGCTACAGGGGGCCCCCATTCTATCTACAGGGGTGGCCTAAGCTACAGGGGGCCCCCATTGTAACCTACATTGGGAAACCCCAAGCTAACCCCCGGGGCCCGTAGCTGCCTATGTCTCCCCAAGCTACCTAGCTACCACACCGGGGTGCCAACTACCTTGTACCTACATGCCAACGGGGAGACCCCTAATTACCAGGGGTAATTCTTACCATTTTGGGGCCATTATAAATGGGGAGTTTGTACATGGGGAGGGGGCCCAGTTGGAAAATTATAAAAAGAAAGTGAGGATCTCAGGTGTTTGTGTTGTAAATTCTACAGGGACGAGTGGTGGACGGAGGAAGTCATCATGGAGGTCTGGACCGAATAGAGAAGAAAAGAGAAAGTGAACGACTAATCAAATAAGATGTCACCTGTGAGGATCTAAATGTAAGTAAACTATTTGCAAAGCATCTGTGTATCTGGTATCTACCACTATAGGGTCACTGTATGGAGGAAATATTGGTCTTAGTGTAATGGTTTCTAATTAGTAACAGTACGGCAGTATTTTTTCAGTATTGTTATGTTTGGAGATATGTGGGAATGATGTGGCGGGACTATTAGGTGCCTATTATATTGCTGTTGGGTTTTTCGATATTGGTCTTGGGATACTGGTTTAGTCAATAACATTTTTGGTGGGGCTAGTCAGTATATTTGTGATAGGTGGCGGGATTTTTTAGTATTTGTATATTGTTGCTTGGCAATATTGGTCTGGGTATACTGGCTTTGCCAGTAACATTATAGTGGTGACATGTGGAGATATTTGCTGGACCTTGTATAATCCAGCAAGAACTAAATCCAAAAACATTGGCACAATTTTTTTTTTTTTTCTTGTGACCGCAGTGAATCAATTTTTTATTTTTCTGGGGTGGCAATTGGTTGTGGGCTGGGGGATGGGTGGGACTCTGTTGGGTCGACCGGGATGGAGAGGAGGGGGTGGAGCAGAGGGGTTGGATTGGCCTGGGGGGGTGGAGCCAGGGACGGAGTGGGGGGGGGGCCCAGACACGCCAGCTGTATGGGGCCCCACAATTTCTGATGGCGGCCGTGATCATATAACCCTATATATCACTGAGCTCAGCTCCTCTCTCATATAACCCTATATATCACAGAGCACAGCTTCTCTCCCTCTATCATATAACCCTATCTATCACAGAGCTCAGCTTCTCTCCTCTATTATATAATCCTATATATCACAGACCTCAGCTCCTCTATTATATAACCCTATATATCAGAGCTCAGCTTCTCTCCTCTATTATATAACCCTATATATCACAGAGCACAGCTTCTCTCCTCTATCATATAACCCTATCTATCACAGAGCTCACTTCTCCCTCTATATATATAAACCTATAAAATCACAGACCTCAGCTCCTCTATTATATAACCCTATATATCAGAGCTCACTTCTCTCCTATCTTATATAACCCTATATATCACAACACAGCTTCTCTCCTCTATCAAAAATAACCCTATATATCACAGAGCTCAGCTTCTCTCCTCATCATATAACCCTATATATCACAGAGCTCAGCTCCTCTATTATATATCCCATATATCAAGCTCAGCTTCTCTCCTATCTTATATAACCCATATATCACAGAGCACAGCTTCTCTCCCTATCATATAACCCTATAATATCACAGAGCACAGCTTCTCTCCCCCTATCATATAAAACCCCATATACACAGAGCTCAGCTTCTCTCCTCTATCATATAATCCTATAATATACACAGAACTCAGCTCCTCTATTATATAACCCTATATCAGAGCCCAGCTTCTCTCCTATCTTATATAACCCTAAAAATTCAACAGAGCACAGCTTCTTCCTCTATCATATAACCCTATATATCACAGAGCTCAGCTTCTCTCTCTATCCTATAACCCCCATATATCACAGAGCCACTCCTCTATTATATAACCCTATATATCAGAGCTCAGCTTCTCTCCTCTATTATATAACCCTATATATCACAGAGCTCAGCTTCTCTTATCATATAACCCTATATATCCCAGAGCTCAGCTCCTCTCCTCTCTTATATAACCCTCTATATCACAGAGCTCAGCTTCTCTATCATCTAACCCTAGCTATCACAGAGCTCAGCTTCTCTCCTTTATTATATAACCCTATATATCACAGAGCTCAGCTTCTCTCCTTTATTATATAACCCTATATATCAGAGCTCAGCTTCTCTCCTCTATTATATAACCCTCTATATCACAGAGCTCAGCTTCTCTCCTCTATCATACACAGAGGTCAGCTTCTCTCCTCTATTATATAACCCTATATATCACAGAGGTCAGCTTCTCTCCTCTATCATATAACCCTATATATCACAGAGGTCAGCTTCTCTCCTCTATTATATAACCCTATATATCACAGAGCTCAGCTTCTCTCCTCTATTATATAACCCTATACATCACAGAGCTCAGTTCCCCACCTTGTCAGAGCCTTGTCTTGGAGATATTTGTTCGGAGGATCCCGTGACACAGAGGGGTTGAGCCACCAAAGACATGACCTAGCCATAGAATAGCTGATGAATGTCTGACTGCTGGGGGTCCCACCCCTGGACCCCTACTTGGCTTTCAACAGAGCAATGGATGAACATATACACTGTTGCTCTAGTCAACATCTAAGAGACCGATGGGGATAACAGAGTGCTGTACTCGGCTACCTGCATCAGTCCCACAGACTTTGAATGGAGCACCAGTTTATATGTTTGGCCATTGCTCCGTCAAAACCAAGGACGGGGGACTTGAGATGATGAAATGGGGGTCCGAGCGATCTGAAATGTATCACCTATCCACAGGATAAGTGAGAAATGTCTTTGGTGCCACAACCCATTTAAACCTCTGGAAGACTCCACTTTTTGCCGCTGTATAACCATAGGTCACCCACTGCCCTCATCATTGATAAAGAAAACCTACATCATGCTTTATAGGTTTGGTTTGTTTAGATCGTCCAACGTGCATGCTAAAGTCAAATCTTCAATGCGAATGACCCAAGAGCGCTTCATCAAAATGTAGCCAAAAATCAAAAAATACTACATAGCTTAAAGGGTGTTTCCACAAAGGAATATCCACGTAACAGGTCGGCTTATAGCTAGCTACAAGATGACCATGTTACAGAATGAGGAGGACGGGCTTGTGGTCGGTCTATCCTTTGTTTTCTATTTAGGTTCCAAACATAGCCTAATGAATGTGCTCGGCTATATTCGGAACTCCCATAGAAATAAATAGGGAAGATGGCCGACGCCCTCCTCATTCTGTTAGGGTAAATTCACACAGTGGATTTTGATGCCTCCCATTGATTATAATGTAAAATCAGACTATGCTGATTTTACTTGAGTATTTTCTATACTTAAGTATAGGAGGTAGAAAACTGTCTTGGACATTCAGCGTCATTTCCAAGTCGAACATCTTGCAAGCGCAGAATTTCCAACATGGAAACTGCTTTTTCGGCACAGTACAAATACCGGTCGGTTTATCCGGCGGCACACAGCCCCAAGGGGACGACTTTTCTCCGTGATTAGCAGAGAAAAGCCCTCTCCCCTCCCATTGACATGTTCATATTCCGCCCGAAAACCGGTCGGAAGAATGAACATGTTCAGTGTTTTTCGGGCGGCCGGCGGTCTGAAAAACCGCCAGGTGGAAACCCCGTGCAGTGGGGACTGCTGTGCGGGTTTTCCATAGGCTCGTTTTAAAAGTTGTCACCCGGTTTGCAGACTGTTTTCGAAGCCGAAAACCGTCTGAAAAACCGGGCTAAGACCCGTACCTTGGGGACAAGCCCTTAAAGTGTCAAAATCAATCATGCGAATGTTCCCCAACACAGTCATTTTGCTGACTTGTTATAGAGAGGCTTCTTCGTGGGAACATCTCACAACATAGGATTGTGTTTTTAGCTACAATTCAATGAGGTGCTCTTCTGTCCCTCATATCAAGCTTTGAATTTCGACACCTACTTCTGTCTGCAGAGGTTTTGACAGTCATTGCATCCTGAAATGTGATCAAGGAAACCGTAGACTTTGACAAACTCGGTTCACAGAAGCCAGAATAAGTCCTACCAACAATCATTCCCCTTTGGATTTGGTCAGGTCTAACATATCATGGCCGGAAAACAAGTAAAGAGCTTTTAGGACAACACAAGTAAAAAAACTTGTCAGCAGTGATATAAGCTATGTGACAGAGAACCAGTGATGGCAGGTGGGTCAGGAAGAGGTCAGCTTAAAGGGAACTTGTCAGGTGGTTTAGACTACCCAAAAATTAAACTGCTCACCCCGCTCACATACAGTGATTGAAAATTTTGCGCTGTACACACTGATGCAGGGAAAGCGTTCAATCATTGCATGTGGGCAGGGTAAGCAGGACTCCTGTTGTTTCTTATGGAGTCCAGTCAGTATTTTCCCTGCTTTTTACTAAACAATCCTGCTCCAAATCCTTTTCTTTCATCAATGAATGCGCAAGAAGAGAACTTACCCAAAACAAAGATGGCGGTGCGCGTACTGATGCTTGCCACATTATTGGCAGCTGTGCACTCCCAATCACCATGTTCCTCCTTAGTGAGTGGTCGAAATACCAAACTGCCATTGGCGTCCATTTGAGCAATACTTCTCCCGGTTAAGCCCAGCTGCAGGACAAAATGACTCCCCTTTGTTAGATGCTGTAAACTCTGCTCGCCAACAAGAACGGACCATGTCCGCCATAAAGCAATCACACAGGTCATGCTCTCAGAAAGCTAGTCGGCCACAGAACATGGAAGGACTGTAAAGGTGTGGAGCAAAATACACAGAAATCCTAGCAGAAAACCTGCTGCAGGATTCAAGAGAACTGCAGAATACTGCAATGTCCAGTTGTGTACAGCTGACTTATCCACACAGACAGGATGTGGTGAATAAAACATTCCTTTAACACAGGGGGTGAATAGTTATGCAATGAGTAGAAGATATTTTAATTTGGCATTAGTCTTGTTTGTGTAGATTCACTTATGTTATACATCACTCTCCTCGGTGCCAGCAGTGGGTTAGTGGGTAAATATTTTTTTTTGTCTTCACTAGGATGTTGCTGTCTCACCTTATTCCAGCTGATGATGGGGGGAGGGTCCCCTATGGCCTAACAAGGAACAATAAGCTCTCTCCCAACATCCTGGAAGTACTCGTCCTTGGGGAGATCGATGAATGATGGAGGATCCTATTGACATGATAGACGGTGAGACAAAAATAGATAAATACAGCGACCGTGATACCGCCTGCTGGTTTACTGTACCTTTAAGATGACCACGGTGGGCAGGGACATGCCGGTTGTGCCATAGCTGTTATATGGGGTACATGTATACGTGCCGGGAGCATCGTCATTGCCCATGGCCACCACGATAGAGCCGTCCTCTTGTAAATACCATCCAGGAAACTATAAGAGAGGGAACAAGGAAGGTACATGTAGTATAGATAGTACTGTCAGGGTGGCAGCATAGTGGCCATCACCTTAAGCTGGCAGGGGAGGAGATCAATGCCTGCTCCTGTCAAGAGGCCCTGGTCAGGACCTGATACCAGGTAGTGACTGACAGTAACCTCTTCATATACAGTGAGGTCCATTAATATTTGGACAGTGACAACATTTTTCTAATTTCAGGGGATCAAAAGTCATTGGATAAATTAAATAATTGTAAATAAAATGTTCATTTCTAATACTTTGTTGGCAATGACGGCCCGAAGTCTTGAACTCATGGACATCATCAGACGCTGGGTTTCCTCCTTCTTAATGCTCTCCCAGGTCTTTACTGCAGTGGTTTTCAGTTGCTGTTTGTTTGTGGACTTTCTGTCTGAAGTTTAGTCTGTAGCAAGTGAAAGCTGCTCAGTTGGGATGAGATCAGGTGACTGACTTGGCCATTCAAGAATATTCCACTTCTTTGCTTTAATAAACTCCTTGGTTGCTTTGGTTTTAAGTTTAGGGTCATTGTCAATCTGTATTATGAAACTCTGACCCATAAGTTTGGCTGCAGTTGGCTGGATTTGAGCGCACAGTGTGTCTCTAAATATCTCAGAATTCATCCGGCTGATGTATCACATCATCAATAAACACTAGTGACGCAGTGCCACTGGCAGCCATGCATGCCCAAGTGGTCACACTGCCTCTGCCGTGTGTTACTGATGATGTGGGATGTGCTTTGGATCATGAGCTGTACCGCGCCTTCACCATACTTTTTTCTTTACATTGTTCTGGTAGAGGTTGATCTTGGTTTCATCTGTCCAAAGAATATTCTTCCAGAACTGTGCTGAATTTTTTAGATTTTTTCTTTTTTTTTTTTAGCAAAGCCCAATCTAGCCGTTTTATTCTTGAGGCTTATGAGTGGCTGCACCATGCCGTGAACCCTCTGGATTTACTTTCCTGCAGTCTTCTCTTTATAATAGATTTGGATATTGATTCGCCTGCATGCTGGAGAGTGGTGGTCACTTGATTGGCTGTTGTGAAGGGGTTCATCTTTGACATGGAAATTATTCTGCAGTCATCCACCACTGTTGTGTTCCATGGGTGTCCAGGTCGTTCATCAGTGCTTTCTTTCTTTCTCAGGATGTACCAGGATGTAGATTTTGCCGCTCCTAATATAGTAGCAATTTTTCGGATGGGTTTTTTCTGTTTTCGCAGCTTAAGGGTGGCTTGTTTCACCTGCATGGAGAGCTCTTTTGACCCCGTTTTCTTCATATAAATATCTTCCAAATGCAGACACCACACCTCAAATCAACTCCAGGCCTTTTATCTGCTTAATTGATAATGACATAACGAAAGAATTGCCCACACCTGACACAGCCTTTGAGTTAATTGTCCAATTACTTTTGGTCCCTTTAAAAACAGGGTGGCCCATGTTAAGAAGCTGAAACTCCTAAGGGAGTTTTCACACAGCGCAGTTTTGGTGCAGTTTTAACTGCGCTCCAATTAAACTGCCTTCATTACCAGCAGCTTATTCCAGTTGTCTAAACTGTTTGGAAAGTGAGTAATCAGTGTGTTTGTATCCACGAGACGTCACACACAGTCATTGATTACTTACAGGAAACACCTTTCTGAACAATTTAGAAAACTGGGAGAAGCTGCTGGTAATAAAGACAGATTAATTGGAGCACAGCCAAAACTGCGCTGTGTGAAAGCTGCCTAAACCCTTCATCCAATTTTAATGTAGATCCCCCTCAAATGAAAGCTGGAAGTCTGGACTTTATGTCCATCTCCATTATATAACTATAACTTGAATATGTTTCGGTAAACTGGTACAAAATTTGTGTCAAATATGTATGGACCTAACTATTTTACTACAGCCCTTTGTGGGTTATTCTGGAAAACAAGTCCCATCCATGGAGACCGCACCTCACACCTTACGTCTTGATCAGAGGCGTAACTTGAAGCTCTGGGGCCCTAGTGCAAAAAGTGAAATAGGCCTCCCTGCTGCCATGTGCCACTTAGGATGCTGGTATCTTCTTATGTGGCAGGAGGGCTTTTGGGCCCCCTCAGGCTGCAGGGCCCGGTAGCGACTGCTACCTCTGCGCCCCCTGTAGCTACACCCCTGGTCTTGATGCAGATACCACAAGACACCCTCAGAGTCTTGTGGAGTCCAGGCCTTGATGGGTTAGAGCATGAGGTGGAATTACACGATGCCAGGTAGGTGGTTTTAATTTTATGGCTGTTGACAACCTTGAATTACTGACAAGTTGTCAGAGCCCCGCCCCCTGCTCCTAACATCACTGAATAATATTAGTGACCATCCTGTTTAGAAATCACCACCGACGGTTGATACCTTGTCAAGATCGAGAGGACTTCCATCCTTGGTCCAGTTGACAAATAGCAAGGGTGGGTTGGCTCTGGTGGGACAGCTGATCACACCCCTCATTCCGATCGGCAGGAAGGTTTCTGGTGCCATGTCGGTCACATAGGCCGGATCTAAAAGGAACCAAGCAGAGTCAGAGGTTTGCAAAACTTGGTATTGATCTTCATTACTCAAACCGCATCATTTGTAAAGATATGTTTTAGGCTCGGGGTTATACTAAATGTTTTTTCTAAACCCTACATCTCCCACAATGCAGCACAGCATACTGGGCGACATGTATGATTTTTGGCTTTAAGATGGCATTATAATAGTGTAGAATGCGCCTGATTTATGAACCTGCTCAACTGCGGGTCATAAGTCAGGCGCATTCTAGCGCTAAGATGACGATTCTTCTTCAGGTAAACCACTTTGAAAGTGCTCTACCTGTTCCAGCAGTAATGCGCCGAGAATTGCTGTAATGAAGCTATAAATCTATAGGTTTGTATGGTTGGAGTGCGCCCCACCTCCAGTACCACCTCCCCCTCACCCCAAAATCAAGCGCATTACAAAGTGCCGCGTGCGCTCTGTAATGTGCCCGATACTGCAGTATGGGCGATATAAAACTATAGCGAACGGGGCTGCGCTAGATGACGGGCTGAAAAGACGCCAGACCTCTGGCGCAGCCCCGCTCATACATGTCGCCCACTGTGTACAGATGAGGGTGTCCATTCAGTGAAATCGGGAAGCCGGTACGTACGCAGTACAGTGAGGTAGGCGGAAGCGGACGGAGACTTCCACATCCCGTTGCTGGGAATACAGGTGTATTTCCCAGAATCCTCTGGGGTGACTTGTTGGAGCAGAAAACTCCCATCCACCAATATGCGCACCCGGGACTGGAGACGGCTGAAAGGAAGATGAGATTAGATACAGCAAACTATCACAGATGCCTGGATTAGATGCAGCAGACAGTATCACGCAGAATAGGATTAGAGAGGAAATAGTGCTAGGACAGCATAGAAAATAAGGGCATGAAGTGGCGCGAAAACTAAATAGGGACTAGAGATTTATTACATGTAACAGGACAACGCGTTTCTCGCTCTGTAGCGCTTCCTCAGCTCCTATAAGATAACTGACACAATAGCACAGTGTGAATAACGTTACAGACCCCTCCTTTCACCGACGCTAAAACTGCGGCACCAGGTAGAAACGTTCTGCGGCTGCAGGAGAAGCCGGCGCGAGTCAGACACATGATAATAGTTCAGCGTCAGGAAGACATTGGTTACATTTGTGAAACAAACAAGTGAGAAACAGAAACATTTAGGGCGATTTGTAGTTAAAGAGCAACAAACGGTAGAAAAAGACACAGACTGCAGAGATCGCTACAAGATGATGATGATGGTCAGGGACGTCCTGACGCTGAACTATTATCATGTGTCTGACTCGCGCCGGCTTCTCCTGCAGCCGCAGAACGTTTCTACCTGGTGCCGCAGTTTTAGCGTCGGTGAAAGGAGTGGTCTGTAACGTTATTTACTATTGTCAAAAAGAGAGAAAAACCACAAAGGGGGGCGCACAATAGTGAAATATGTTTAAAAAAAGCAGAATAAAAGTTGCGCTCCTATTATAGAGGCACAACTCTCATATGCGCTTGCAGGGCTTTGTAGTGCCGCTGGTCTCGTACAGTTCGGCGCTCGGATGAACGGCGAGTTGATCTGGAAGCAGGAGAAAAAATGGCGGACCCGGCGCACGTGCAACTCCAATAAAAGCCAAGGATAATGGCTATATTTACAAATGTCCTTTATTCTTAAAAAGTGGAAGGGTGGTATGCCCTCGCACCATTAAAAACAGAGACAATAAAACCCAACGCGTTTCTGATATTTACTATTGCGTTATTTTATAGGACCTGAGGAAGCGCCACAGA
Source organism: Phyllomedusa bahiana (assembly GCA_025379985.1). Classification (NCBI taxonomy): domain Eukaryota; kingdom Metazoa; phylum Chordata; class Amphibia; order Anura; family Hylidae; genus Phyllomedusa; species Phyllomedusa bahiana. The sequence goes on along the minus strand of JAODAL010005389.1, from coordinate 28,943 downwards.
GCGAGAAACACGTTGTCCTGTTATATGTAACTTATATGTCATCTCTAGTCCCTAACTAGTCTTAGCGCCACTTGATGCCCTTATTTTCTGTGCTATTCTAGCACTATTTTCTCTCTACAGGATAGGATTAGATACACGGCTCAGCAGACGGTATCACACAGGATAGGATTAGATGCACAGCTCAGCAGACGGTATCACACAGGAAAGGATTAGATGCACAGCTCAGCAGACGGTATCACACATAATAGGATTAGATACACAGCTCAGCAGACGGTATCACACAGGATAGGATTAGATACACAGCTCAGCAGACCGTATCACACAGGATAGGATTAGATACACAGCTCAGCAGACAGTATCACACAGGATAGGATTAGATACACAGCTCAGCAGGCTGTATCACACAGGATAGGATTAGATACACAGCTCAGCAGGCTGTATCACACAGGATAGGATTAGATACACAGCTCAGCAGACGGTATCACACAGGATAGGATTAGATACACAGCTCAGCAGACAGTATCACACAGGATGGGATTAGATACACAGCTCAGCAGACGGTATCACACAGGATAGGATTAGATACAGCACCCTCAGTCTCACCTGAGGAGATAGACGTTGCTATTTCCGTGGAACCAGCTGTAGGTGAGGTTGGCGGGGTAGGCCTCAGCCTGGCAGGTCAGAAAGGCGTCTTGTGAAACGTTGACGGTGATGTTTTCTGGAGGGACGATGATGATGGGCGGACCTGCAGACAGAATAGACAGGAATGGCGACAACCATAGATCACAGACTTTCATGCTTGTCACTATGTGTGATCACTACTTACCTTGGACCAGGACACGGCTGGTATGAGTCACCTCACCCTCTGCACTGGCAGCGTGACACATGTAGGCACCGGCATGGGAGCGCTGCACCCCGATTATCCGTAATGACCCATTATTGACCTACAAGCATCAAGCAGGGGATTCACCAAAAATAGCAAGAATGAGCACAAAGAGAAAGCCAACAAAACTGGCCGCCACTCCTTTCTGTTCAGATCATTGAAGGGACACGTCCATCAGAAATATTACTAGATAACCATATATTTTTTTTTGACTTTTTGGCAGTATTTTTTTTAATTTCAGCAGTTCTATGCAAATGAAAAAAATTACACATAAAATCTTGTCTTTTTCTGTCAGACTAGTGGTGGTGCTGCTTGTCTCTATGTAGTCTCATTACAAATAATAGGTAATTACATTATAATCTATCTTTTCTCTGGACTATGATAGATATATAATAATACTCTTTATTTATATAGCACCAACATATTCCACAGCACTTTGTAATTTTTGTCTTTTTGTCTGTACCTCTAAATTATACAGTCGTCAGACACAAGGTGTGAGGGCCCTGCTCCAAGAGCTTTCAATGTATTAGACATGGTGAGACTAGATCACAGCACAATGAATAGGGAAATGGAATAATTGTTTCAGCACTGGGGAGCAGGAAGCATAACAGTTATCAAATCCTGCTGATAATGCTTACACCTCTCAGGCCATAGCAAGACTGAATCAGAACGGAGACGCGAGGGAAGCCAGGGACGCGAGGGAAGCCAGGGACGCGAGGGAAGCCAGGGACGCAAAGGAAGTCAGGGACGCGAGGGAAGCCAGGGACGCGAGGGAAGCCAGGGACGCGAGGGAAGCCAGGGACGCGAGGGAAGCCAGGGACGCAAAGGAAGCCAGGGACGCGAGGGAAGCCAGGGACGCGAGGGAAGTCAGGGACGCGAGGGAAGTCAGGGACGCGAGGGAAGTCAGGGACGCGAGGGAAGTCAGGGACGCGAGGGAAGTCAGGGACGCGAGGGAAGTCAGGGACGCGAGGGAAGTCAGGGACGCGAGGGAAGTCAGGGACGCCAGGGAAATCAGGGACGCCAGGGAAGCCAGGGACGCCAGGGAAGCCAGGGACGCCAGGGAAGCAGGGACGCGAGGGACGCCAGGGACGCGAGGGAAGCCAGGGACGCGAGGGAAGCCAGGGACGCGAGGGAAGCCAGGGACGCGAGGGAAGCCAGGGACGCGAGGGAAGCCAGGGACGCGAGGGAAGCCAGGGACGCGAGGGAAGACAGGGACGCGAGGGAAGTCAGGGAAGCGAGGGAAGTCAGGGACGCGAGGTGAAGCCAGGGACGCGAGGGAAGCCAGGGACGCAAAGGAAGCCAGGGACGCGAGGGAAATCAGGGACGCGAGGCAACTCAGGGACGCGAGGGAAATCAGGGACGCGAGGGAAATCAGGGAGGCGAGGGAAGTCAGACACGCAAACCAGGAAGTCATGTACATAGGTGAACCTTAAAAACTTATATTAAAAAAATCCCAGCAACCCAATAAAAAAGAAAAAAAAAACCATATAGTTGAATATTGCTTGTCAATGTCTGAAAAGAAAAATTTGGATGATAGTGTCCCTTTAAGAAGGAAAAAATGTAGGGAATGCCCCTTTAATTATATCTACAGATTAAGGGTGAACCAGCATCCAAGTAGTGATATTTCCATACGATACGAGACATTTTGTAACCCCCTCCCCCACCCCCCTGTTGCTCAGGGCAGCATTAGGGTCACTGACATAGTGAAAGATGGTAAAGGATGGTGGGGGGGGGGGCTGAAATTAGTGATGGCGGTCCTGCCCGGTGCTCGCTGTAAGTGACGTGTTATCAGGGTGGCCATAGGGGCGCGTGGCAACTGACGCGGTTACGCCATCCTCGGTCTAATCAGCGCCAGTGACCTATTGTTTTGGAGAAGGAAGACAATGCGAGCTCAGAGTAAACACTGCGCCGACACGGCGGACTTCCAGAGACGGGTTACTATGTGCTCCTCGCTACAATGCAAATCCGCACCCCAATAGGCCGCATAGACCACACACCCGCCGGGCCAGGTACCGGGGGCCCCTTGACCACACACCCCGCCCGGGGAGGTACCGGGGGCCACTAGACCACACACCCGCCGGGCCCGGGCGGGGGGCCCCTTGACCACACACCTGCCCGGGGCCCGGGCGGGGGGCCACTATGACCACACACCTGCCGGGCCAGGTACGGGGGGCCACTATGACCACACACCCGCCCGGGCCAGGTACGGGGGGGCCCCTTGACCACACACCTGCCGGGCCAGGTACGGGGGGGCCCCCTAGCCAAAAAACCTGCGGGGGGTACCGGGGGCCCCTATGACCACACACCTGCCGGGCCCGTCCAGGGCCACTATCCACACACCTCCGGGGCCCGTACGGGGGCCACAAAACCACAACCCGCCGGGGCCGTTTCCGGGGGGATTGACCACACCCTGGGGCGGTAGGGGGGCCACTATGACCACCACCTGCCGGGCCGGTACCCGGGGGGCCAATGCACCAACCGCCGGGCCGTACCCGGGGGGCCCCTATGACCAACCCCCGCCGGGGCCCGGGACCGGGGGCCCCTATGACACACACCTGCCGGGCCCGGTACCAGGGGCCACTATACCAACACCTGCCGGGCCGGTACCCCGGGGGCCCCATGCCCCAACCTGCCCCGGGCCCGGGAAGGGGGCCACTTGACCACACACCTGGGGCCGGTCGGGGGGCCATATCCACACCTGCCGGCCAGGGACCGGGGGCCCCTAGACCCACACCTGCCGGGCCAGGTAACGGGGGGCCACTAGACCACACCCCAGCCCGGCCAGGTACCGGGGGCCCACTATGACCACACACCTCCCGGGGGCCGGGTACCGGGGGCCACTATGCCCACACACTGCCGGGCCAGGTACCAGGGGCCACTCTGACCACACACCCGCCGGGCCATGTACCGGGGGCCACTATGACCACACACCTGCCGGGCCAGGTACCGGGGGCCACTATGACCACACACCTGCCGGGCCAGGTACCGGGGGCCACTATGACCACACACCTGCCGGGCCAGGTACCGGGGGCGACTATGACCACACAACGGCCGGGCCTGGTACCGGGGGCGACTATGACCACACACCGGCCGGGCCGGGTACCGGGGGCCCACTTTTGACCACACACCTGCCGGGCCAGGTACCAGGGGCCACTATGACCAAAACACCTCCCGGGCCGGGTACCGGGGGTCACTATGACCACACACCCGCCGGGCCAGGTACCCGGGGCCACTATGACCACACACCTGCCGGGCCAGGTACCGGGGGCCACTATGACCACAGACTGCCCAGCAGGGGGACAGAGGATCCAGTGGTAATAACCAGAGGATACGGGATATCTGCCCCCCCTCCAGAGTCCCGGCTATTTGCAGCTGTCAGTAAGGAATAAAGTACATTATTATTTACGACTGCGCGCATTTTGTTCCGTAGTGATTGGGTATCAGCCACTGATAGACGCAAGTCTATGGGCCCTGTGTAAGAAAACTGTCTAGCAGCAAGATGGTCTTTGTTGCCCATAGCAACCAATCAGAGCCCACAGCAACCAATCAGAGCCCACAGCAACCAATCAGGGCCCATAGCGACCAATCAGGGCCCATAGCGACCAAGCAGAGCTCATAGCGACCAAGCAGAGCCCATAGCAACCAAGCAGAGCCCATAGCAACCAAGCAGAGCCCATAGCAACCAAGCAGAGCCCATAGCAACCAAAGCAGAGCCCATAGCAACCAGAGCCCATAGAAATCAATTAGAGCCCATAGAAACCCATCAGAGCCCATAGAAACCCATCAGAGCCCATAACAAACAATCAGAGCCCACAGCAGCCAATCAGAGGCCATATTAACCAGAGCTCATAGCAACCAATCAGAGCCCATAGCAACCAATCAGCACTAATAGCAACCAGAGCCCATAACAACCAATCAAAGCTCATAGCAATCAATCAGCACCTATAGCAACCAGGGCTCAGCTTTCATTTTTGCCAAGCACAATAGTGAGTATGAATAGCTGGAGTTCTGAATGGTTGCAATGGGCTGATTGGTTGCTATGAGCTTTGAATGGTTGCTATGAGCTCCGATTGGTTGATATGAACGCTGATTAGTTGCTATGAGCTTCTGAGTTTGGTTGCTATGGGCTCTGATTGGTTACTATAGCTCCGTTTGGTTGCTATGAACGCTGATTAGTTGCTATGAGCTCTGATTGATTGCTATGGGCTCTGATTGGTTGCTATGAGCTCCGATTGGTTGATATGACTGCTGATTTGGTTGCAATGAGCTCTGATTGGTTGCTATGATCTCTGAGTGTTGCTATGACTCTGATTGGATGATATAGCTCTGATTGGTTGGATAAGAACACAGATTAGTTGCTATGATCTCTGATTGGTTGCTATGAGCTCTGATTGGTGATATTGGAAACGCTGATTAGTGATGGCCTATGAGCTCTGATTGGTTGCTATGACAACTGATTGGTTTGATAATGAACGCTGATTAGTTGCTATGAGCTCTGATTGGTTACTATGAGCTCTGATTAGTTGCTATGTGCTCTGATTAGTTGCTATGGGCAACAATGACAGTCTTACTGCTAGACCGCTTTCATGCATGAAGCCCATTACACTTCTACAGATGTGGCATCATTCATTCCGTATTCTACTCCTACCATAAATAATTTTAGGGCCCCTACAGCTGAAGAATCTGCCCCAATCCCTGCCTATTACCAGTTCCTACTGGGCTCCTTTTAAAAAAAATATATATATATGATCCGGGCCACAGACCGGATTATTACCAGCACACTGCCCGAATGGCACCGCTGCTGTATCCTACAACGTGACGCTGAATGACGCCTGCCTAAAGCTTTCCAACTACTCCTAGAATGCTCTGCAAGACTCTGCCTTGTGACGGGCATGTTGGGAGTTGTAGTAGGCAGATGGATAACTGGAAGCTGCTATTACAACCCCACAGACAAGAAAGAGAAAAAACAGCAATGAAGCAAGTTGGATGCATAAAGCTTTGTGTTATAGAAATGTATATATAAATAAGGGTGCTTACAGTTAGGCGGGGGTGCGGCTGTGGTAACAGCACCTCCCTCTGTACAATGCCCTGTTAGTCTTCTGACGTGGTTATAGTTTAGCAGAGGGGGGGCACTGACAACAGTGTAGATAGAATTAAGCAAGGGGGGGGAGGGGGGGGGGGGGGGAAAAGGGAAAGGGACTCCGACAACAGCACCTCCCCTTGTACAGTGCCCTGTGGGTCTTGTTACTTGTGGATATATCTAAGCAGGGGCGGGGCTCTGAAAAGAAGCCCCTCCCCTTGTACAGTGTTACTTGTGGTTATACTGTATTAAGCTGAGGCAGGACTCGGAAAACAGTGCCCTATAAATCTTATGACTTACCTGGATCTTGTCTCCGCTTACTATGTTGACATTATCCTGTTTCCAGGAGACGACCGGCTGCGGGTTCCCGTTAGCCACACAAGTGAGGGTCAAGGTATCTCCGACACGAACCTCTACGTACATGGGCGGAGTCTGACTGAAAGAAGGCGGGGCTGTAAAGAAAAAAAGCATTAAAAAGTTAGCACGTTTAAAAGCTTAAACATGGGGGAAACATGTTCTCCTGTGCACAGAAGACTTCCTGTTCAATAACACCAGCAAGGTTTGCTCTGGCCTCATACACAGTAGGGTTAACAGAGGTGCGGTGATATCCGTCTGCTCCGGGGCTCCATACACAGTAGGGTTAGCAGAGGTGCAGTGACATCCAGGGCCTCATACACAGTAGGGTTACGCAGTGGTGCAGTGACATCCTTCTGCTCCGGGGCCCCATACACAGTAGGGATAGCAGAGGTGCAGTTACATCCGTTCCTGCTCAGGGGCCCCATACACAGATAGGGTCTAGCAGAGGTGCAGTGACATCCGTCTGCTCCGTGGCTCATACACAGATAGGTTAGAAGAGGTGCGTGCTATCTGTCTGCTCCGGGGCCCATACAGTCAGGTAGATAACAGAGATGCAAGTGACATTCGTCGCTACAGTGCCCCATACACTACGGTTCGCAGAGGTGTCGGTGATATCATCAGCTCTGTGCCCCCATACACAGTAGGGTTAGCAAAGGTGCAGTGACATCCGTCTGCTCCGGGGCCCCATACACAGTAGGGTTTAGCGAGAGGTGCAGTTACATCCGTACTGCTCCGGGGCCCCATACACAGTAGTGTTTAGCAGAAGTTGCCGTGACATCCATCTTATCGTCCGGGGCCCCCAAACACAGAAGGGTTTTAGCAAGAGGTGCAGTGACATCCTTCTGCTCCGTGGCCCCATAGACCCAGTAGGGTTAGCAGAGGTGTCGGTGACATCCTTACTGCTCCAGGCCCCATACAACAGTAGGGTTAGCAGAGTGCAGTGACATCCGGTCTGCTTCCAGGGCCCCATACGACATAGGGTTAGCAGAGGTGCAGTAAAACATCCTCCTGCTCGGGCCCCATACACAGTAGGGTTAGCAGAGGTGCAGTGACATCCGGCTTGCTCCAGGGCCCATACACAGTAGGGGTTAGAAGAGGTGCAGTAACAACCGTCTGCTCTTGCCCCCCATACAACAGTAGGGTAGCAGAGTGCAGTGAAATCAGTCTGCTCCGGGGCCCCATACACATTAGGGTTAGCAGAGGGCAGTGACATCCAGGCCCGGACTGACAATAGGCAAACCGGGGCATTTGCCCGTGCGGGCGCTAGGGTCCGGGCCGTCAGGGCCAGGCCGATCGCCCGAGGAGGACGGTGTCCCCCCCGCGGGCCCCGAGTGCCGTCTGTGGCGCGCTAAACAGGGGCCGCAAAGGTCGCATCAGCGGAACCGGACCCCTGTTGTGCAAGGGTACAGACAGGCCCCCCCCTCGCCACACGGCTGCAACGGGCCCGGGTCACCGACCCAGCCAATGCAGCCATCAGACGGCCCGCCGCCTGCACCGCGCGGTGCAAGCAGCGGCCGAGGCTGAGACATCTGGGATTCTACTGATACCCGTCTGTTCAGCTCCCAGAGGGCCGCGGGGGCAGGCGCCGATGTAATGACGTCATCGCGCGCCTGCTCCGCGGTCCCCGCACTCTGCAGTGTAGCGGCCACCGGCTCGAGTGAAGAGGACTGGACAGCCGGTGAGTATTTACGTTTTTATTTTTTTTAATCTACTTACTGTCCCTGGCTGCCTATACTGCCAAGCCCGGCCTATATACTGCCTCCTTCCCTGGGTCTATATACTGCCCTGCCCTGGCTATATACTGCCCCTGCCCTGGCCTGGCTATATACTGCCCCTGCCCTGGCTATATACTGCCGCCTCCCTGGCTTGCCTATATGCCCCTGCCCTGGCGGATATACTGCCCCTGCCCTGGCTATATACTGCCCCTGTCCTGCCCTGGCTATATACTGCCCTGTCCCTGCTAAAATACTGCCCCTGCCTGGCTAATACTGCCCCTGCCCTGGCTGCAATAACTGCCCCATGCCCTGGCTATATAACTGCCCCAGCCCTGGCTGCCTATACTGTCCCCTGCCCTGGCTGCGCTAATAAATAGCCCTGTCCCTGGCTATATAGATGCCCTGCCCTGCCGCTGTGCCTATATACTTGCCCCTTCCCTGCCCTGGCTATATACGCCCCTGCCCGCTATATACTGCTCCTGCCCTGCCTAACTATATACTGCCTCTGCCCCTGCTTATGATACTGCCCCTGCCTGCTATATCCTGCTCCTGCCCTTGCTATATCTGCCCCTGCCCTGGCTATATACATGCCCTGCCCTGGCTATATACTGCCCTGCCTACCTATATACTGCCCTGCCCTGGCTACTGATACCCTGCCCTGGCTATATACTGCCCCTGCCCTGGCTATATACGGCCCCTGCCCTGGCGATATTCTGCCCCTGTCCTGCCCTGGCTATAGATCCCTGCCCTGGCTATATGATGCCCCTGCCCTGGCAACAGATACCTGCCCTGGTCTATATGATGCCCTGCCCCGTGGCAACTGAATACCCTGCCCTGGCTATATGATGCCCTGCCCTGGCTACCTATACCCCTGCCCTGGCTATATGTGGCCCTGCCCTGGCTCACCTATACCCTGCCCTGGCCTATATGAAGCCCTGCCCTGGCTACCTATACCCTGCCCTGGCTATATGATGTCCTGCCCTGGCTACCGATACCCTGCCCCTGCTATATGATTCCCTGCCCTGGACTAACCGATACCCTGCCCTGGCTATATTGATGCCCAGCCCCTGTTACTGATACCCTGCCCTGGCTATATGATGCCCTTGCCCTGACAACTGATACCCTCCTGCTACCTATGCCCTGCCCTGGCGGTTACCTATGCCCTGCACTTGCTACTATGCCCTGGCCCTTGCTACCTATGCCCTGACCTGGCTACCTATACCCTGCCCTGGCTACTGATATCCTGCTGGCTACCTATCACCCAGCCTGGCATATGATGCCCTGCCCGGCTACTGATACCCAGCCTGGCTAACCTATACACTGGTATGGCTATATGATGCCCTGCCCTGGCTACCTGTAACCGCTGCCTGCTACCTATACCCTGCCTATGCTTTTATGATGCACTGCCCTGACTAATGATACCCTGCCTGTCTACCTATATACTGTCTGGCTATATGATGCCTGCCTGCTATGATTGCCCTGCCCTGTCTGATTGATATCCTGCCTGGCTACCCAATACCCTTTCCCTTCTATAATGAATCCCTCCCGGCTAAATGAATGCCCTGCCCTGGCTAATGATGCCCTGCCCTGAGCTAATATAAACCCTGCCTGGCTATATGAAACCCTGGTCCTGGCTATATGATACCCTGGCTGGCTATGATGAATGCCCTGCCCCTGGCTACCTATACCCTGCCTGGCTATATTATGCCCTGCCCTGGCTAATGATAACCCTGCTGGCTAATGATACCCTGCTGGCTAATATACCACTGCCTGGCTACCTAATACCCCTGCCCTGGCCTACCTATACCCCTTCCCTGGCTAACTGAATACCCTGACTGGCTACTGTGTGCTACTACACTGTCAGGCTATATGATAGCCTGTCCCAGGCTACTGTATGCCCTGCCCCTGGCTACTGATGCCCTGCCCGGCTACCCTACACCTGGCCATGGCTATATTAGCCCTGCCCTGGCTACCTATACCCTGCCCTGGCTGCCTATAATAGCACTGCCTACCTATACACTGCCCTGGCAGCCTATAATTAGCCCTGCCTACCAATGCACTGCCCTTGGCTGCCTATACACTGTCCTGCCTGCCTAATATACTGGCCCTGTCTGCCTATATACTCGTGCCCTGTCTTCCTGTATACTGGCCCTGTCTGCCTGCATACTGGCCTGCCTGCCTGCATATGGGCCCTGCCTCCCTAATGGGGTGGTCTACCTATTTAGATCCACTTATCTGACATTTTTTAATTCTAATTTTTTTTTTTCTGAGGTCTAACATACCTGTTTTGGGAATTGATAGAAAGTGCAGGAGAAAAAGAGAGGGAAGCTAAGATGTATTAGAGGTAAATACAACAGTGGAGCGAGTAGTATGACCACATAGAAACACTGCAAAATGCTGAACCGACAGAGGAAAGAATGGAAGGGAATGACTCATCAGGAAAGACGTCATGGAGAGGTTTGTGCCAGAAGAAAGAAAAGGAGAATATGAACAAATCCCATCAGAGATGACGAACTCCTGTAGTCTCTGCTGTCAGGGGTCATTTTACTTCAGTTTTTTGAATCAGTGCTGTTCTCAAGTGGATGGTGACCTGATCTACTGGGGATGTGATTGTGTGGGGTAGTAGTTATATTGCTGTTAGCTTATTTAGTGTCCTGTGTGGGCTTGTCCCTGATGTATAAGCAAGTGCACATCCCTGAACTCTGTGATGAGGGGTTACTCTGCAACCACTGTTTCTTTCTTGGCTTGTGAGTGAAGGGCTCTGCACACTGAGCCGGTTTTGGTGCAATTTTTTGATGGTTTATTTGCAGCAAATGTACAGCATTAACTGCTCAGCCTTTCTGTTGCACAAAAACGCAACCAAATAACACAATAAAAAATGCACCAAAATGCTCTCGTGTTGAAAACAGCTTTATAGTGTAGTTTATTTTAGACCGTGGCTATGTGCGAGAACAAGGGACAATTTTTTTAAGCGATAATTATGTTGGTCTGCTGGGGGACTTATTGCCAGGGTGCTGATTTTATTCCCGCAGTCCGGCCCTGGTGACATCCGTTCTTGCACCGGGTGGCCCCCTACACAGTAGGGTTAGCAGAGAGTGCAGAGACATCCGTCAGTCTCCAGTTCCCCATACCCAGTACGTTTAGCAGAAGGTTTGTCCGTGACACCTTTCTGCTCCGGGGCCCCATGACACAGTATGGTTTAGCAGAGTGGCAGTGACACCTGTCGCTCCGGGGCCCCCATACACCGTATGGTAACAGAGGTTGCATGACATCCTTCTGGCACCCGGGCCACCATACACAGATAGGGGTAGCAAGGTGCAGTGACATCCGTACCTGTCTCTGGGGCCCCCAATACACAGTATGGTTAGCATAGGTTCAGTGACACACGGTCTGATTTCTGGGCCCCATACACAGTAGGACTAGCAGAGGTGCAGTGACACCCGTCTGCTCTGGTCCCCCATACACAGTAGGTGTTAGCAGAGGTGAAAAACATCCGACTGCTCCGGCTCCATATACACAAGAAGGGGTTAGCATAGGTGCAGTGACATCCGTTCTGCTCCAGTGGCCCCAATACACAGAAGGGTTAGCAGAGGTGCAGTGACATCCGTCCTGCTCCGGGGCCCGCATAATACACATATAGGTTTAGCCGAGGTGCCAGTGACCATCCGTCTGCTCGCGGTGCCCAATACCCAGTAGGGTTAGCAGAGTGCATAGACATCCTCTGCTCTGGGGCCCCATACATAGTAAGTTAGCAGAGGTTCAGGTGACCATCCGTCCTGCTCCGGGCCCCCATACACGGTAGGGTTAGCAGATGTGCAGTGACATCCGTCTGCTCTGGGGCCCCATACACAGTAAGTTATCAGAGGTGCAGTGACAATTCGTCTGCTCCAGTGGCCCCATACACAGAAGGGTTAAGCAGAGGTGGCAGTGACCACCGTCTGCTTCCGGGCCCCATACACAGTAGGGTTTAGGCAGAGGATGCAGTGACATGCCGTCTGCTCCTGGGCCCATACACAGTAGGGTTAGCAAGGTGCCAGTGGACAGTCCGTCTGTGCCTCCGGGGCCGCCATTACACAGTAGGTGTTAGCAGAGGTCAGTAGACATCCAGGCAGGCACCGGTCCCCATACACGAGGTAGGTTACAGATGTGCAGTACATCCGCCTGCTCCGGGTGCCACATACACTGTAGGTTAGCAGAGGTGCAGTGACGATCCAATCCATCTCTCCAGGGCCCCATACAAAGTAGGGTTTAGGGCAGAGGTGCAGTGAACATCCGTCTGCTCCAGGGCCCCATACACAGTAAGGGTTAGCAGAGGTGCAGTGACAACCGTCTGCTCCGGGGCCTCCATACTCAAGGAGGGTTAGCAGAGGTTCAGTGACATCCGTCTGCTCAGGGGCCCCCATACAACAGTAGGTTTATCAGAGTTGCAGTGACATCCGTCTGCTCCGTACGGACCCCATACACAGTAGGTTAACAGAGGTTCAGTACATCCGTCGCTCTGTGGCCCCATACTAGTAGGGTATAGCAGAGTTGCAGTGAACATCCGTTCTGCTCCGGGGCCCCATACACAGTAGGGTTAGCAGAGGTGCAGTGACATCTGTCTGCTCCGGGGACCAATACACAGTAGGGTTAGCAGAGGTGCAGTGACAATCTGTCTTGATTCAGGTCCCATAAAAAGTATTGTTAGCAGAGGTGCAGTGACATCTGTCTGCTCTGGGGCTCCATAACCAGTAGGGTTAGCTGAGGTGCTGCAGTGACATCGCATGCTCAGGGGCACCTTACACAGTATTGTTAGCAGAGGTGCAGTGACATCTGTCTGCTCTGGGGCTCCATACCCCGTAGGGTTAGCAGAGGTGCAGTGACATCCGCCTGCTCCGGGGCCCCATACACTGTAGGGGTTAGCTGGTGTGCAGTGACATCCGTCTGCTCCAGGGCTATACACAGTAGGGTTAGCAGAGGTGCAGTGACATCCGCCTGCTCCGGGGCCCCATACACAGTACTTTGCCTGCAGGAGTGGTGTACAGAGGGCTCTGGAGGCAGTAACTGGTAACCAGGATGTGGGGAGAGGTCGGGGCCACAGGTGGAGAGTAGAAGTGACCCCCTCACCTGTGAATCCGCCTGTGCGGGGCCGCTCTGGGCTCGGGCGGGATCTTCCTCCTCTCACAGCGCGGGAAGGACGGAGAAGAGCGCGCCTCAGAGCAGCAGCCAATCAGCGCGCAGTTTACTTCCTGCCCTCTAGTGAGCCGGGTCCTGATTGGCCGAGCGCAGAGCCTTGTTATTTCTGGGCCGTCAGAGCCTGTGACGCTACAGTGAGCGCCCGGAGGCGTCATCGTAATCCTCCCTCAGTGAGAGTCGCCCCTAGCAACCAATCAGCGATGATAGCAACTAATCAGAGCCCATAATAACCAATCAGTGCAGACAGCAACCAATCAGCCCTTATAGCAACCAATTAGCCCTCATAGCAACCAATCAGCACTCATAGCAACCAATCAGGGCTTATAGCAATCAGAGCTCATAGCAACCAACCAGCGCTCATAGCAACCAATCAGATTCCATAGCAACCAATCAGCACTCATAGCAACCACTCAGAGCTTTGAGCAACCAATCAGAACCCATAGCAACCGATCAGCCCTTATAGGAACCAATCAGAGCCCATAGCAACCAATCATAGCCCATAGCTACCAGTCAAAGATCATAGCAACCAATCAGAGCCCACAGCAATCAATCATAGCCCATAGAAACCAATCAGATCCCATAGCAACCAATCAGCCGTTAAAGCAACCAATTAGAACTCATATCAACCAATCATAGCTTATATCACAGGGCCATATAGAAACCAATCAAGCATTATAGCATCCTAATTTGTGCTCAGAGCAACAATCAGAACCTTAAAGCATCCAGGTAGAGCTCAAAGCAACAATTCAGACACCTTATAGCATCCATTCAGAGGCTCATCAAACAATCAGCCTTATAGCAACCAGTCAGAGCTCATAGCAACCAATCAGCACTCATAGCAACCAATCAGCTCTCACTGCAACCAATCAGCGCTTATAGCAACCAATCACCCTTATAGCAACCAATCAGAGCTCATAGTAACCAATCAGTCCTTATAGGAAACCAATCAGAACTCATATCAACCAATCATCTCTCGTAGCAACCAATCAGATTCCATAGCAACCATTCAGAGCTCACAGCGACCAATCAGAGATCGTTAGCAAAAACAAACATCAGAGCTAAATGCACAATTCTGCACGCTATAGCAACCACAATTCAGAGCTCATAGCATTCCAATCAGAGGCTCTTAGCAAACCAATCAGAGGTCATAGCAACCAATTCCCTGTGGCCCAGATCACACACCTTGTGGAGACAGGATGGGGCTGTTAAAAAAGTTATTATTCAAGTCTCCAGCAGCATTGCCCCCTGCAGCCTTTGACTGCGCAAGGTTTCTATCTACTGTCCCACGGGAGTGGGTCGCTGTGGACTCTGATTGGTCGCTGTGGGCTCTGATTCGCCATTGTGGGCTCTGATTCACCGTTGTGGGCTCTGATTGGTTGCTCTGGTTTCTGATTGGTCACTGTGGGCTATGATTGCTTGCTGTGGGTTCTGATTGGCCGATGTGGGTTCTGATTGGTTGCTTTGAGCAGTGATTGGTTGCTGCAGGCAACAAGGACAGTCTTATTATTAGACCATTTTCATAAATGAAGCCTAATGTCTTTAAGCTGTGGCTGCAACTGGTAGAACTACAGCTCCAAGAAAGTACTAAATCATCTATAAACTGTAGCCCCAACCGTTGTGGAACTATCACCCCCAGCATGTCCTATCACCTGCTAAAGCTTTACCTGGTGTGGAAGTACAACTCCCAGCAACCTGTGGCTGTAGCTTCAGCTGTGGAAACACAGCACCCTTCAAATAACAAATGTTTTGGCCGATTTCACCGCCAGTGAGCCCCGTTCGTGATGTAACTCTCTACATCTCTTATATTCAGTGAATTACTAAGTTCACACAGGCTCGTTTTCTTATTAATATTTTTAGGTTTTAATATTTATCCGAATTTCCAATTACACGTATCTGTGATTTACAAGAAAACATAGTGATCAGTAACATGGCGGCGCGGTGAGCAGTCAGTGGATGTTACGCCCTTGACCCCGCTTACTAGGTCCATGTGTCTCTAGTGAGATGGACATGGTGGCCAACAGATGCAGCTTTTAGTTTTGGGATGGTTTGAGATGACGTTTATTCTTGCTTCCACAGCTTGGACTCATCAACAGAAAGCGCGCCGTTCTGCCGGACTGGCCACGCTGTACGAGTGCAGGTCACACTGTGGGAAGGTGAAGGCTTTGTTGATGGTGGTGGATTCGGAGGACAGTGTAATGTGGACTGGTGCTTGCTGAGCGCTCCGACACATCAGATGCAGTAGGACCAGTTGGGCTTGGAAGGGGCGGAGGCACAGAGATGGTACAGTTGGTTGGGAAAAGCCCAGGACCTGTGTGGCCTTTTTTCTTCAAGTGATTCCTCCACAGCATTTCATGCATTCGCTGCATGTGACTACTCATGTTCGTGGTGGTTAACCACCTTAGATTCTTTCCTCTACTGATGCGTCGACGGCAAATCCGGCATATGACGTCGCTCGGCGAATCTAAAGCTTGATCGATAAAATGGCCAGGCTTGGAGAGGTCCTGGACCTCTTCACTGGTAAAAACTCAGTAGCGGTGTTCCCGCTGCCACCACCGACCACAGCTGGTGGATTAATATCAGTGAACTTGTGCGACCGCACTCTACCTTTCTGCGGCCGGACCCACATTGACTCTACCCCATCATCTTCCTCCTCCACTGATGAGGCGCTTGCCAGATGCTGCATATGTGACCACGTTGAGATCGCAAACCGTATTCATCATAGGTGGACTTCCTCACAGTCTACATCCTGCGGGATAGAAAGTCACAGGCATTGCGTGGCGGTTCTGAGCGCTCGGTATTGTGCCTAAGGACACCAGCTCTCTTCTTCTCTGAGGGCAATCAGCGATTGGCGTCAGAGCAGACAAAATTTATTATCTCTTTGGCCTCTTGATTTTTTGTATTGGTCTACTGACCCGAAAACCAACATTGGTGTATCAAAGAGCTTTTCAGAATATGGATTACTTGCGTGGTCTTATATGTGTTGGTCATTCGGCCCGTGTTTGCTTAAGGTTGGAATGACGTTGATGATGGATGATGACATTTGTGGCCATGAATGAGAGGATGAGGAGATAAAACCGCTGGATGCAGGTCTGATAAACAACTGAGAACAGAGTTGGAGGACACTGTTCATGTATGGAGACACACTGGGAACTGAGCAAACACTGGACAGGCCTGACGGTCCTGCGACTGATGATGTGATGGCTTGTTGTTTTCCGGGAACACTGATAGGAGAGCTTGTCTCGCCATACCTGCAAGCAGCAGGGACAGATGCAGTCTGTACTGTCTGAGAGTGAGCCGAAACATTGGTCAAGTGTTGTTAGCAACGCAATAAGAGCCCTACACCTCTGCGATGCTGTTTCTGACACTTCTCTGTGCGTGCACTAATGGATGACAGCCAAAAGTGCAGAAAAGCGCTTGGGAAAACTATTCAAAATGCTCGTCGAACGCAATGGTCAAACATTTTTTCTAATCAGAAAGTATGGGCGTGTTCCACAAGGCTTATTCCGACGGATTTGTGCGCCGTATTGATGCGCACAAAAATCTGCGTGAATAAGGGGAGGACGGGGGCGGGGCCGGAGCGCGGCGGTGGGCGCCGCTCAACGGCCCATAGACAATGCATTGTTGTCAAGGCGAGTCGCGCCGTCAATTAATGTGCATGTCACAATTTCTCCCCACCGCGGCGGATTTTGCCTGAGCAGGGAGGTGCGACGGATTCCATGTTCTCAATGAGAGCAGTGGATTACGCTATTGACTCCGACGGTTTTGGCGCCAAAAATCCGCGCGGAATACGGCGCCAATCCGTCGGCAAATAAGCCGTGTGAACGGGGCCTTAAATGTTCGGGTCGAGAGAATCGAGACGTTCAACTCGAACTTAACTTTTCTCAAACAGTTCGATCAACACTACTTACAAAGTGGCCTAAGGAGAACCAAGTCAATGTTTTGGAGCGGCCATCACAAAGCCCTAATCTCAATCCCATTGAATCTCAACCCTATTTGGAGGTCGCAGGGCGACCTCCAAACATTGCTCAGTTATACCAGTTCTGTCAGGAGGAAGGGGGCAAAATTCCTCCCAACTAATGTGGAAGGCTTGTGGAAGGTATCAAAACGTTGGTCCTAAGGCATACAGTTTAAGAGCAAAGCTACCAATATTACTTAATGAAAAGTGTACATAAAACTTTTGACTTTGCAGAAAGTATTAAAAATGCTTTTAAATATTCTATCCTCATTATCGCATTTGGGGAATAGAAATTAATTTTGGTTCCTAATTGACACTAAAAGGTAGGTTTATTCCTGATTTCATGTCAGAGTAAAACTGCAAGATGGGTCTATATCAGAGGGGAGGGAAGAACCCTGCAGATGGGGCTTTATATAGAGGGAGGGAGAAACCTGCAGATGGGGCGGGTGGGGTAGGGAAGGGATCTGCAGGATTGGCTTTATTAGGTGGGGAGGGGAAGAACCTGCAGATGGGGCTTTATATAGAGGGGAGGGAGAACCTGCAGATGGGCTTATATAGTGGGGAGGGAGAAACATGCAGATGGGGCTTTATATAGAGGCATTGAAACTGCTGGTTGCCTCTGTTTTGTTGGGATAGGGAATGCTCAAATTTCCCCATATAGAGTAAATGGCACAGAAACTCGTTAGATTTGTTGCAGTGAAGTTTCATAATCTCGATGCCCTGAAACCTATGACCATGGACACTGCCACACAGCAGGCCATAATATTCCTGACGATTGCCTCCACAGAAACAGGAGCAGTAATTGCTGGCTGATTGTTCCCATGGTGGGCTCATATTGGTGAGAGGTTTGGTCTGTGGTAGATTTGTAAAATTCATTTCCATGTAATGAATGAGGGCAGAGTATTTAGGGGTGTCCGGGAGCTAACAGAGATCTTTGGGGTCCGTCGGGCGTTTGATGAAGAATATTAGAGAAGACTCTTACTTCACCTCCTGGACGCTCCCGCTCACTCCCAGCTGCCGGTGCGTTCATCTAGGAATTAAGCCGTGAATGTTCATCATTCATGTGACAGCTGCAGCCCATTCATCCCAGGTCAATAACATCACATGTCCGTCACCTCAGTGGCCTGTGATTGGCTGCAGCTGTGACGTGAATGAAGACCATTCAGTGCTTGACCGGTGATGAACGCACTGGCAGCCGGGAGTGAAGGGGAGCGGCCGGGAGGTGAGTAATAGTATTATCTTCTGTTTTTCTCAGGGGCCGACGAGAAATTATTAGATCCTGGAACAGCCAAATTCATTCACGTTTCCAGGCTCTCTGCCCTACATTTTCTATGTCTCGTATCCACCTTGGTTAATAACCGTCTCTGAATTGGCATAGTCTAAGGCTTGCACTTGTAGGATTCTATAGCTTTTGGGTAGTATGTGGCTGAGAGTGGTAGGGGCTGGACTCCATTTCTGGTGTCATGAGGGAAGGATTCTTTTATGTAACTGGTCATGCCCGACAGACCCCCAGCTTTGGGCTCTGGTCGCTAGCCACAGCCGTTGTGACGAAAACCCCGGTTTTTGACATAATGTTTTCCAGTGTGAGCACTGTCTACTAGCTCTGTATACTTAATTGATCCTGGCTAACGCCCGTGGCCAGGAATCTCCAGCACTATTTGGTTAAACCTGTCCTTTGTGGATTGACACTTCCATTCTCCCCTCTCCTGTTCTCTTATATAACGTCTCAGCTTCCCTGTTTTCCTTGCCTTGCTACTATGGTTACTCTGCCTATAGTTGGCTGTTTTCAGGATTGGATTCTTACTGTGTTCTTTGACTCTCGGCTTGGACTGTGATTACTCTCCTGTCACTGCTTCTGTACTGCGCTGCTCGTTCGTTGCTGCACTTGGCCTGTCTGACTTCCCCTGCTTGTTTCATATGCGTCCTCCTTGGATCTGAATAGTTCTCAGTCTTATGGTGGGGAACCGACCTAGTAGAAGTCGGCAGTACCCAAATGGAGGGACAGAGATTGGGACCCTGCGTCAGGGCACTCCTCCCTCTG
Organism: Phyllomedusa bahiana; assembly: GCA_025379985.1. NCBI lineage: Eukaryota > Metazoa > Chordata > Amphibia > Anura > Hylidae > Phyllomedusa > Phyllomedusa bahiana. The sequence goes on along the minus strand of JAODAL010005389.1, from coordinate 9,737 downwards.
TGTTCTTCAATGTGCGCCCTGACTGGTCCTTACAACTGCTTGCAGATAATTAAAGTCTACATTCATGTGAAAATGGTTTAGCAAAGTTCTGTAAACATTAGCGTTTGATCAGAATATGATGATCAGTTATTGCTTTGATTACCACCTCTGTTCCTCCTTATAGAAGTCGCAAATTGGTTTCCCATTTTGATAGTAGAGTTAATGAGGGCGGACTTTTTTTCCACACCTCATATTTTGCCATTCAGGTTGTTACTAGCAAAGGTTTCCATTTTTCAATATTATGCAATTTTTGGTGATGTGAAATGTAGCATTTATTGAGAGATAGATTGGAGAGGATTCTTGATCCTGATCCGTGTAGTTGGCAAAAATGCGGGTGTTTGGGAATACGTATCAATCCATCTCATCAGGAGAGCAGCGGTTGTCGTAAGAACGAAGGTCAGGGAAATGTAACCATCTTTTAGTTATCCGCTTCTTCAATTTATGGAATGGGTGGCGACGAATTGTCTTATTTCCCTGATGAATGCCCTAAACATGTTAATGAGTCTCTTCTCATCTTCTGGGGTAGTAGTAAAGTGGAGTGAATGAAGTCATAAAGGAGGACTTCAGTCATGTGGAATTGTAGGTGGGGCCCTCCCACCAGAGGACAAGAAGATGGCTCCACCTTATACATTTTTCATGGAGCTGAAGTGAAGGGAGTTAATTCATTTTATAAAGATGAGCTGGGTTTAGGTAGATGATAGCAAAGTTTATGTGTTTCTGTATTTGTGATATTTATATCCCATTGCCCAATTCGGCTGTTTGGGACTTTTTAGCTTTGGGGCTCCTATTTTTCCAGGTTTAACTTATAGCCCTATAAAGATCACCAAATACCTGAAATTTGTCTCAGAGGGTTCTTAAATGGTCTTTTGGTTGATATAGGATCAGTAGCACATCAACTGCAAAAGCCTGATCTGATATCTGAGGGGGGTCCTGTTGGGGTACTGGTTGGAATGAATGTAAGAGTGGGTCTAGGGACAAGTTAAATACTGGGGATGATGGGTGACCCTGTCTTATCTCTCTAAAAATATCTAATGTCAGAGTGTTTTGTCCAATGATTATTAGTAAGGTGTGGGCATCTGTCTGTATAAAATAGATGAATTTGAGAAGTTTTGGGCCAGAATCCTCTAGAGGTGAGAGTGGCCATTAAGTATTATTATTCTTATTTATTTCAACGCAATACTAGCCCACGTTTGTAATTTGAGGGGTCACATCTATTTTTAAGCAAGCCCATAGTGACGATAAAAACTAGTGCGGGTTTTAAGAGCGAGAGGGCCCCTGTCCGGAAGGTTTTACAACTAAAGGAAGGGGAAAAAGAGACAGGAGGTGAGGGGCAGACTTGTTTGTGGGGGGTGTAGGGTACAGCAGGGTTATTGTAGGTTATAGGCTCCTGAAGAGATGGGTTTTCAGGTTGCTCTTGAGGCTGATGAAAGTGGAGGAGAATCTGATGTATAGGATCAGTGACTTCCAGAGTGTGGGGGAAGCATGAGAGTATGGCCAAGATATAGGGCGACATCTATGAATTCACCTTCTCCATTTTTTGCTGTATATTGCCGGTTCTATAGATGTTTGAACAGGTGAACTGCCAAACGGCGCAATGTGCGCCTGACAACACATTTTAATGCACCAAAGTTTGGCGCATTACACTCTATGCACCATATATAGTTTGGCCCATTACACTCTATGCACCATATATAGTTTGGCCCATTACACTCTATGCACCATATATAGTTTGGCCCATTACACTCTATGCACCATATATAGTTTGGCCCATTACACTCTATGCCAGGGGTGTCAAACTCGTTTTCACCGGGGGCCGCATCAGCCTCACGGCGTACCTTAAAGGGCCGACATAATTGTAGAACTACTTGTAGGTAGATAAGGGCTATAAAGCCCCTGTAGATGACGTTATTTCTGCCCATGTAGGTAGATAGGGATTTTTTTCCCCTGTAGCCAGATAGTATTGCCCTCTGCAGCAGGTAATATGCCATATAGAAAGGGAGATGCCCCACATACCCCCGGTAGCCAGGGAGATGCCTATGTCCCCCATTACCATGTAGATGCCCATATTTGTCCCCCAGTAGCAAGACAGATTCCCCATATAGTCCCCCAGTAGCCCGGAAGATGCCCCTAGTCCCCAGTAGCATGCAGATGCCCATTGTCCCACGTAGCCTTGCGATGCCCCATTGTCCCCCAGTAGCCATGCAGATTGCCTTAGTCCCCCAGTAGCCTGTAGATGCCCATAGTCTCCGTAGCCCTTTTAGATGCCCCTAGTCTCCCAGTAGCCATGTAGATGCCCCCGTAGTCCCCCAGTAGCCCGGCAGATGCATCCATAGTCCCCAGTAGCCAGGCAGATGCCCCAGTAGCCACACAGATTTCCCCATGGTCCCCAGTAGCCAGGAGATGTCCATGGTCCCCAGTAGCCAGGCAGATGCCCATGGTCCCCAGTAGCCAGGGCAGATGCCCCATGGTCCCAGTAGCCCGCAGATTGCCCATGGTCCACGTAGTCCAGGCAGATGCCCCATGGTCCCAGTTTGCTACACAGAGGGCCCATTGGTCCCCAGTAGCCAGGCAGATGCCCCAGTAGCCACACAGATGCCCCATGGTCCCCAGTAGTCAGGCAGATGCCCCAGTAGCCCCTCAGTAGCCAGGCAGATGCCCAGTAGCCCCATCAGTAGCCAGGGCAGATGCCCCATAGCCCCCTCAGTAGCCAGGCAGATGCCCCTAATGATTATAAAATTAAAAAAACAGCTACTTACCTCGTGTCCGTGCAGCGCGGTCCGGTCTGGGAGCTGTGTATGGTGTAAGCGGCGTGACGTCACGCCGCTTACGCCCGCACGCAGCTCCCAGAGATCTCCTCGACGGCAAAGGCTGCCGGCGAGGAGACCCAGCGTCACAGGGGGCGTGAGCAAAGCGGCGCGTCACGCCCCTGCGACGCTCTATGTACAGCGCGCACCGAGCGTTCTACATACAAAGGGAGAAGGTGGGAGGGAAACGATCCCTCCTGCCTTCTCCCTGTACTGACTGACTGACTGCACGGCTGTGGTAAAACAGCTGTGCGGAGTCAGGAAGATCGCGGGCCGCAAAACAAAAGGCCGCGGGCCTGGTGTCTGACACCTGTGCTATATGCCCATACAAAGTTTGGCCCATTACACTCTATGCACCATACAAAGTTTGGCCCATTACACTCTATGCCCATACAAAGTTTGGCCCATTACACTCTATGCACCATACAAAGTTTGGCCCATTACACTCTATGCACCATACAAAGTTTGGCCCATTACACTCTATGCACCATACAAAGTTTGGCCCATTACACTCTATGCACCATACAAAGTTTGGCCCATTACACCCTATGCACCATACAAAGTTTGGCCCATTACACTCTATGCACCATACAAAGTTTGGCCCATTACACTCTATGCACCATACAAAGTTTGGCCCATTACACTCTATGCACCCTACAAAGTTTGGCCCATTACACTCTATGCACCATACAAAGTTTGGCCCATTACACTCTATGCACCCTACAAAGTTTGGCCCATTACACTCTATGCACCATACAAAGTTTGGCCCATTACACTCTATGCCCATACAAAGTTTGGCCCATTACACTCTATGCACCATACAAAGTTTGGCCCATTACACTCTATGCACTATACAAAGTTTGGTACATTACACTTTCATTCACACTGTCATATTATACACTCCTCTATATTTATTCAGAACTGGTGTGTCGGTGCCAAGTTACAATTCATAGATGTCGCCAATAGTGTTTAAAGCCTTTTCTACAGTTAAACTTAAAGGGGTTGTGTCGCTACAGGGATCGCTGCTTTTTATGTTAAAGATCTTGCAAAAACAAGTCACTTTGCAATATATGTCCACTAACAGTGTCCTACCTATTCCCCTTGTATGGGCTGCTTCAGCTCCTCAGGTCGCTATAGCTACAGACCAGTTCAATCCCTCATGATAGGCTGCCAGCACTGGTTGCTATAGCTACAGACCTGTTCAAGCTCTCATGATAGGCTGCCAGCACTGGTTGCTATAGCTACAGACCTGTTTGATCTCTCCTGATAGGCTGCCAGCACCGGTTGCTATAGCTACAGACCTGGCTTCTACTGAAGCCTAGTAGAAGCCAGTATACACTCCCCTGAATTCAAAGTGAAACCAAGAAAACAGGACTGAGGTGAGATGAATCAATGAAGTGAGACAACCCCTTTAATAATAGTGTTGAGTCTGTTCTGGACTCTTGTGCTTGGACAGTGGAGGTTTTTGCCACTCGAATGGTTTTTACCGATTTCCGATTCTTGATGAATCTGTGTTTTTGAAGGAAAGGTTGAATTCGAGTTGTCAGTCATTTGGTTATGACTTTATCATCACTGCTTGGCAATGACATTGGCCTGTATGACTGCGGAAGGGTTGTAGCATTGTTAGGCTTTAGCAGGAAAAAAGTTCTAGCGTCCAAGAACAAGTCGACATTGTCAAAGTTGGGATTAGTTCTGGGAGCAGAAGTTTATAACGTTCTTTTCTGGAACCATCTGCTCCCGGGGTTGTATTATTAGGGAAGGAATTGATTGCAGATTTCACCTCTCCCTCCGTAAATGGGGCTCCCAAGGTGGACTGAAGCTCACCTGATAGCAACTGTGTATTTAGGAAAGATTCAGTTGGGTCCAAATATGTTGGATTGGCCCAATGCAGGTCCTTGAACTATTCCTACATGATTTGTACAATCTCTTGGGTATTCATTTGTATCAGATCAGCAGATCATAGGGATGAAATTGTCCGATAGGCATTATGCGTTTTGGGCAGGCGTGCTGAAGGCCGACCTTACTGATTATCTGCGTGGTGATATCTATTATGATCAGATTTGACCAGTCATGTTACCGGTCCTTGGATATAGGTGTCTATAAGTTGTTTAGCTTCATTCCTGACTTTCCAGTGTGTGGTGTGGGGCTACCAGCATGAGCTTGTGGAGCTCAGAAAAGCGTCAGATATAGTATTTGGAATTTATTATTTGCCTGTTTTCGTTTCATGGCGACGTTATTCCTGATGTGACCTCTCATTACAGCCTTAGAGGAACTTAGAGGAACATTATCTATGGGGGATACATTGTCATCTACAGAAGTGTGTTTTATGGAAAGTTTTGACATTTACTTAAATATGATGGAAACCTCCAATTTCTTGCTTTGGTTTGAGGCGTTAGACCTTGCAGTGTATAAGTAATGGGTGCAGGGTCTGAGAGGATAATTTCTCTAATAGGCAAGATAACCCAGCTCTATCTCCTCACCTTGTGACGTATGAGGTTGGTGATTCTCCAGATCCTCCGTCATGACCTCCATGTACAGATCCTTGCGTCCTTCTAAATACTCCCGCTCCTCCATGGAGAAATAGACAGCGACATCCTGACACCTTATAGGAACCTGACACACAGAATGATACGGTCATCACCCAGACCCCTCCAGTGGTGTTACTGTATAATGTCCCAGTATTCCCAGCAGCAGTGTCACCTCTCCAGTCAGCAGCTCAGTCATCTTGTTGGTAAGTTCTAGAATCTTCTGCTTATTGTCCCTCTCTCTCAGTGAGTGCGTGGGAGGCTCGATGATGGGGCCCCGGCTCCATCCTCCTGACACACAGGAACAGCTGCTGGGGGGCACATGGTCACCTGACGGCTTCTTCACTACTATGTAATCCTGTGTATGGAGAGAAATCCCTGGATCAGTGACCGATCTCCAGAAATCTAGTGACTAGAACTAATATTACTGAAATGAGAGATGTCCAGGCCACAACTGGAGCTGTGAATATTCCCCATAACTGTCATGAACAGCGGTACAAGGGGGAATCTCAAGGATACAGGGGCACACAATAAGGAGGGAAGACAATTAGACCCCATAGACAACCTTAATTACATGCCAAGGAAAGGGAAAACCACACACAGAGGGGTCTCTAGGGCACAATCCATCTCGGACACACACTCAGGTCCCACCTTCTTCTGCACAACTTTGGGGGTGACCAGGGATACGTTACGCAACAGCTCACACTCCGCTCTCACTCAGCCTAAATTATGAGCACATACCCCCACACGGTCAACACCACCAACAACACCACACCTTATAGAAAGGACTCTACGTGACTAGTCACGTGCACCAGCAGTCACTTAAACTCTTCTGAGATTTTCGGGGTTCGTTAGGGCAACAAGGCAAAATTATTCAAGTTTTAAGCTTTAATATACGGGAACGGTGCTAAAATAATGAAAAACAGACCTTTATCCAATTATATCGGCTAAAAATCTGGCTGAGGAGTGCAGCTGAAGACACATGGACCGACCTACTCTCGGTGGTAACGCCTTGACCTGACCATGGTCTCTAATCGCCAACAAAATTCCAAAAGCTCCCATGCCCTTCTCCTGCTTAGGTCACAGAAGGGCTAGCTAATTACATGCAAGGGACACGAAGAAAGTCATAGGGCCACATGTATGAATCTCGCCGGGTCGGGGCGCATCTTTCCGCCAGTTTTCCGGCAGAATCTGCGCCTGATTTATGTCGGGGCCGGGGCGCTCTCATACATAGCATGTAATGTCCGCCGCGCCTCGCCAGTGTGTTAGGCGCAGTGCGGGTCCGAGGCGCAGTGCGGCGCTGCGCCTATGATTCGGCGCCGGAAGGTTGTGCGGTCATACATGCGGGGGAAAAGTCCGCTGCGCTGGCCAGTGTGTGGGGCGCAGTGCGGGGACTGGGGGACAAAGGGGCCCGCTGCGCCTAGATTCGCCGCCGGAGGTAGCACACTCATACATGCGGGGAAAAGTTCCCTGCGCCTCGCCAGTGTGTGGGGCGCAGTGCAGGGACCGAGGCGCAGTGCGGCGCTGCGCCTATGATTCACCGCCGGAGGTAGCGCACTCATACATGCGGGGAAAAGTTCCCTGCCCTCGCCAGTGTTGTGGGGCACAGTGCGGGAGCCCATGGGCACAGTGCGGGACTTAGGCCCCCCGGGGCCGGGACTGCGCCGAAAAACAGTTCCGATGCAAGACAGGCTGGAACAGCGAGAAATCATTCCACATGTCGGTGCGGAGTATGAATCAAAAATCGCCTTTATAAGGCGTTCAACATTCTCAAAAAGCTGAAACCTAAAAAATACATAAAAAAAAATCACTTTCCAATATCCTAATTCAAAATTAGGATATTGGAAATGCCAGGAAATACAGTAATTCAAATTCTGAAAGCTATTTGATTGGTCGGAAATAAACCGGCCAATCAGAATAGGAGCGACAGTGAACCATTCAAACCTATGGAGAATTATTGACCAATCAGAATAGGAGCGCCCAAAGACCCATTCTAGTTATGGAGAAGTTTAGACCAATCAGAATCCACGGCAGGATAATTCAAAATACAGTAAAAAGACAAAAAAGAGCTGTTTGGCTGAGCTAGGGGGGGCCCTTGGCTATCCCACCCAATCAGAGCGCGAGTACTTCTCCCATTATAGTTTGGAGAGATGGGCGCAATGCAATCTCGGCTCTCAGCCCGTGCGGCATGAAGTATTAATAAAAAAAATCATTTTTATTAAGTGTAAAACATTCTCAGATAAAGAAGGGCCCAACCCTTCTTTACAAATAAAGCAGTTTTAAAAACCCGAACAACGCGTTTGTTTTCCGAGACACGGCGCTACATAGGGGAAATTTTTAATAGAGGAATTGCCGGGAAACACAGTAATTCAAATTGTTTAAGCTATTCTCATTGGTCGGCAGAAGCCAGCCAATCAAATAGGAGCGACAATGTCCCATTATAACCTATGGATATGTTTTGACCAATCAGAATAGGAGCGACAGTGGCCCATTTTTATCCTATGGAGAAGTTTGGACCAATCAGAATAGGAGCGGGCAGTGGCCCATTATTCCATGGAGGGTTTGGACCAATCAGAATAGGAGCGACAGTGGCCCATTCTAACCTATTTATAACCTATAATATGGGGGTAAAAGAAAAAATATATTAAATCAATAAAATCATGTTTATTTCTTTATTTTCGTTAGCCAAGAATCAATAGTTTTGGGTGCAACGAAAATAAAGAATAAACATGATTTTATTGATTTAATTTTTTTTCGTTACCCCATTTTATTATTCATTTTATATAGACATCGGTACAACTTCTGTAGTGTTATAATTTGATTTCGGGCCCTGTACAGTTTTATTTCAGATTGCATTAGAAAACCCATAGGACGTCGCTCGCTCTCCCATTGGTCCAAATAACGGCGCCTCTTTTAACTTAGCCAATCACAGAGCGCGCTCAGAATTTCTTTTCCCCATAGAACTCTATGAGAAAGTAGCTCGCGCTCTGATTGGCTAAGCTGGACGAGCCCCCGCCGCTTCAACCAATCAGCTCGTTTCTGCATTTTTACTGTATTTTGAAAATGTCCCGCCTTGGAATATAAAATTTGGGCAATTTTTCTCCATAGGATATAATGGGACATTGTCGCTCCTATTCTGATTGGTCAATTCTCCTCCATAGGTTTATATGGGACTTGTCGCTCCTATCTATTGGCTGGTTTTATGCCGACCAATGAGAATGCTTAAACCAATTTGAATTACTGTATTCCTGGGATTCTCTCTATTGCAATTCCCTATGTAGCGCCGGTCTCGGCGACAAACGCGTTGTTCGGGGTTTTTTTTTTTTTTAACCATAAACTTTTTATTGGTCAGATATAAAGTAGTACAAAAAAGAATACAGTATATGTCATTGTAAGACCAAATTTCAACTTTTATCCCCATAAAACAACCCACCCACCTCCCAAATCATCTCCAAAATTTAGACCAGTAAATATCCATTACAATCAAATAAAAATGCAATAAAAATAACATTAGTTTTGTCACAAAAAAATTGTCCCTGGCTGTCGGGGGGCCTCCCCACACAATGCCATAAAACGTCCCAGAAAAATCTAACCAGACTCCCAAACCCTCTGCCTAACTAATTCGGGGGAGCAAAGACCAAGTATCCACCTTTTTCCCCTTTTTATTATATTTAATTTTGGGCTCCTCCTTTAATACACCCCCTCTTCCCCAAACAATCACCCTTCCTTTTTTAACAAACTCCCTTTCTACGGGGTTTTTCATCCACCCTTTTTGCATTAAAATTTCCTCGCCATAAATAAAAGTCGATATTCGATTTTCTCAGCCCCTTTAAACGTTAAGTCTCCACATATCCCAAAATAAAACCAACGATTTTCTCCACTGTAATTTGAAAAATACCTGGACAATTGGCAATAAAAATTTCCAAAATCCCTCTATTTTGGGCAATGCCCGAACATATGTATCAGGAGGCCGGGTGCCCCATGACCCTATTTCAAGAGAGGTCCGAATTCCAATTTTTTTAAAATAGAGGGGGTTCGAACTCATGTATTAAGAATAAATTAGGATTCGAGCGTTACTCACTGAAAAATGGGTTGTTCTGTATTCCTCCAAAATTAGGGTCTTAGGCCAATATCTCCTTCCCCACAGAAATCATTGGGTTTTTAGAAAAAAAGTTTCCAAAAAAGTTTTATAAAGGATATCAGTCCCCTTTGTTGTTTTGATGTTCTTGACCTATCTATCGGGGTAAACTTGGCTTATATTGAATTTTGGGTTTATTTTCCCCCATTATAAGCATGCCAAAAACTGTAAATTTTTTGTATAGCTGTGTTGCGAAAAACAAAACCATTTGCAATTGCTGAAAAAAATTTA